>PVHX01003606.1:8518-116352 GCA_004024805.1 Geosciurus inauris
AAGCCAGCCTCAGCAACAGCGAGGCGCTAAGCAACTCAGTGAGACCCTGTCTCTACATAAAACACAAAATAGGGCTGGGGATGTGGCTCAGTGGTCGAGTGCCCCTGAGTTCAATCCCCAGTACCAAAAAAAAAAAAAGAAGCAGTGATTAAGAAAAGTCATTTGATTTACCCAAACGGAACCCCATGACTAGTAGCAAAGAGTTTGGGGCACAGACCAAGTTACTTGACTATGATTTCCATTCAAACAAACTTCATCACAGGCAAAATCAGTCCTTTTGCTCTGGGCATTCTGAGCAGAAAAGAATGAACCAACACTGAAAATATGAATCTCAAATGGAATATTTTCCAATCATCACCATTACAGTGGAATATTGATTTTTTCTTTCAACATCTCCCTGTAAAAGTCACCCAGATATTTGCTGACACTTCTTTCCTTCCAATACCCCACAGCAAACAAATTAGCCAACCAATAGCCCATACTGTTAATTATGTTTTCCTGGGGAATATTAAGAATCTAAGCTTGGACGGGGTGAAGCATTGGGAAGTGGGGCTGACCTGCTCTTCCTCCTGGTGGCTGGGAACAGGTTGACACTAGCCTTTAGCAGATGAAACAAGGCTCCTTGGCCCCCACAGAGCCTTCCAGCTATGCTGGCCTTTGCTCTGTGAACTCTGCCCTCTTATTTACAATAGGGCATTTCTAAAACAAAGCCAACATTTGTGAAAGGTCAGCTGCCAAGAGGAGCAGAGAATATCAGTGAAAATGACAGGAAGAAGATAAACAAACTGGAAAGCATCATTGCAAATGTTTACCCAGGCCGGCCACTTTAGGATAATGGCCTATAGGGCTGATAGCTAGAGATGCGAGAAGGTGAAGCTTCCTGCCCTCTCCTCCCTACCCCCAGACATTAAGGGGACTTACAGAGGCTAGTTTACTGACTGTTGTGAAAGATGTTTCTGATTATTTATATATTCTGCTGTCTTGTGTTCACACTTAAAAAGGATCGAGCTTGGAAAACATATTTAGCATTTTGTGAATTATAACAAGAATTCAGAGTAATAAACTTGGTGCAAGAGCTGAAAGGGGGAAAGAAGAGAGAGGCAAAGGAGAAGTATTGTTTTTTATAATCTTGGTGTGTGCCACAGTTTGTTTGTTTTTATGGACAGGTCATTCCTGTATAATTGCACAAGAGCAAGGTATCTGGAAAGAACAATGCCCAGGGTAACTGGAAAGAACAATTCACCAAAGCTCAAAGCACACGTGTTCCAAGGCCCTGCATATTTTTTTCCCAATCTCTTTTGTATAGTTCTTAAGTAACTCCTTTGTCTTATTGCAAATGTCCTTGCTTGGGGGCACATTAAACTTCATCAAAATGGCACTGACCATGCAAACATAGCCTGAGGTGGATCATCACTGAATCCACCAGTGACAGCCGCAGAGTATACAGAACTAGCAGTGCTTCAGGTGGCCATTTACAGGAAATGTGTCCAGAGCCCACCAGAGCCCAGCGTCCCCTGAAGAGGAAGTTTGTGCTTACTGAGCCCATCCTGAGCTCTTTGGAGATTATGATTTACTCAGATATTATTAGGTGAATCTTATGGCAGCATCTATCATGAGAGACAAACTTCCTCTAGATTTACCATAAGGTTCTGGACTTTGTCTTTGAAATCAATATCATAAGATATTAATGTTTCTATATAGGTCAGTGCCAAAGATTTGCGGTGTGGCACTACTAAAATTTATTAATTTATAATAGCAGTAAGGATAATTCCTGGAAATTTTCTCTCTTGCAAGAATAGCTGAAGGCCCTCCCCTTGTTTAAAAAAATGTGGCTTATTATAATAGAGATCTGCATATCCTGGGGGCTAAATCATTTTCCTTGAAATGAAGCAACTCTAACAATTAAGTCTTGATAAAAAGTTGCCTATAACACCAGTAGGAATTCTTTTTCTTGCACCAAACTTATAGAATAAGTTTTATTTAATAACCATGAGAATTTTTTAGGGTTTTGTGAAAGATCTTAGCAATATGTTATTTCATTTTGTCTTATTTTACATTACAAAGTTCTTTTCATGTATTTACATACACATACTTAAATTAAAATGCCAATATAAGCACGTATGATACCTGTCTCTTCTCTTTTTTTGTCCTTCACCTCCCCCCCCCACACACACACAGTGAAAACCTTTCCCCAGGTAAACTTTTCTGTTATCCATCAAGTTTTTCTCCTTTGCCTGGTAAACCTGGAGTGGCCTAGAAACACTAGGTCACTTTAATTTCCACTTCTATAACCCACACACTGAAATCTTGCTGAACATGTACACCTTTTCATGCGGGATGGGTAGCAAATGGTTAAGAACATTTGATTTGGGGTCAGGTAACCAAGCTGTAGCCCTAGATCTGTCATTTATAGGTCACATAACTTCAGATGAAGCATCTAACTTTTCTGAGCTTCTGTTTGATTATCAGTGAATTTAGTGTGAAAATACCTACTGTATAAATTTTCACACCTGTGCATGTATAATGTGCAAGATGCTGCTCAGAACAGCACCTGAAACAAAATTCTCAATAATAATGGCTATTGTTATGATCTCTATAATTATAACAATAATTAATGAATAGAAGATCATACTAATCTTTCCTGTATATACTGAATTACCAGTAATATTTTTTGCTATCAGGAAGTTAAGATAATGTAGTATAAAGTACAAAGATCTAAGCATGGATTTTTTTTCCAATTAAGAAAACGTGAGTTTTATTTTGCAAACAATAAAATGGAGATCATAATACCCTAATAGCAAATGCCCATGTTCTTTCCCTGCATCTCTACATTGTGCAGATGATGATAACTGTAGGTAAAGCAATTGTATAGATAAACATTCTTTCTAAATTATAGGATGACCTCCAGATGTTGCTTATTCTTCTTAGCACCTCATCATCACTGACATACTAGGTAAGTTGGATTTGCTTTGGATCCAAACCAATAAGTTATCAAATTTTATATATACATTTATACTGAGCATTCATAGTAATCGTATACCTATGATGTGGTATATGATTATCATAATGGCCCCTTAGAGCAATGCAATAAAATTTCAGTGTGATCGCTTTTGTAGTCCACAACAATTAATAATTTCTGTTGACTGGATGAGCTTTAAAAAAGTCAGACACATCAAAATATACCACAACAACATCTTTAAACGGGTATTTTTGAAGGGGGTCTTTTTTGAGCCTTTATGATCAAGAGTTCTAAATTATGTTCCGGATACTCATGAGGTCCATGTTCAACTTCTTGCCAGCTGAGGATACAAAGCAAAATGTTTCACTTCCATAACCTTGGTTCTTTATATAATAGAGTAGTGAAGGGCGTTCTGAGATCTCTTGCAGATCTAAAACTGAATCATTTAGTGAATCATTTAGAGATGAGTATATTATGAATGTGTGAATTATGTATATGAACTTTTTTTCTATGCATTTGCTCATTTTTACCTATGCATGTATTTCCTACAAGGAAGCCTTTCATTTTGAGAGGGAAGAATTAAAAAAAAAGGTATGTGATATACATTTGAAAAATTAAGATTAGATTATATCAATTTTCTAAGGGGAAAAAAAAGCCTTTGGCTAACACTATCATATCCAAATCTGACTCTTAAAATACAGTCTCTGTTTTAAATCATAATTCTCTTAATTAGGGTCATTGCTACAAATGAGAGCCGATTTGGGTGCTCATCTAATAAGAAAATGCCAGTTACGGTATATTATCAACCTCGACTTGCCAGGCATTGAATTTCCTGATATGGTCTGCTGGGAACCTTAAATGAACAAGAGCAATTATAAACCTAAAGTCTGCAGCCATTTGTTGGCATTATCTCAGGATAATTTCCCTGAAACATTCATGATGAAATGCAAAGGTAGATAATTTAAAAATCCATTTAAAATAGCTGTGGTATAATTTAAGCTAAGGTCTTTCTCTATAGTGGACATTATAGCGAGATGCTGCAGTTTGAAATGGATCTTTTACAAATGATCTTTTCTGATACCACTGCCCTGTGAAACACTTTAAACACATTTAAATAATTTTTCTAAGTGTGGTATGAGTAAAACAAAAACATTATTACTATTTGGATTTTGTTTAAATGAAGGAAATCATAAAAACTTATCTTAAAAGAAGGCTGCCCATGGCTCATTATTGCCTAGAGAAAAGGAAAAAAAAATGAAAAAAAATCAACAAGCTAGAACCATCTTTTTCTCTCCTGGTTTCTGTACAGTATCAAACCTTGTGTTCTTTAGCTGACTCAAGTAGCAAATTATAAGGTAAAGATATGATTATTTTCTGGACATGTGAGTTTGGTAACTATTTAGAGGGAATACTGATCTGATTTTACCTTCAATTTTCTCTCTGTTAAATACCCTCTCTTCCATGAAATAGCTCCTATCTTAAATGCAAGCAGAATGAAACAAAAGTGAATCTGAAAATAGGAAAATTGCAAAAATAAATAAACAAATATTGGGATGATAGTTCTATATCCATGTCGTTGTGTGTTTTTATTTTTTCCTACCTTTTTATCTCAACCTCTTTCTCTTTGATTTATCTTCTTAAATTCTTGAGCAGGGATCGAATATCAAGATTAAAACTCAATACTAGCCCAACATTATTGTGGATCTCTCCACTCAGAAAATATAAGGTTTTAATGGAAGTCCTGACATGGGCTTCGCTGTAATAAACTACAAGATGGACCAATAAACTATGGCTAGAGCCTATTACTAAGAACTATTACTGTTGAGAGAACAGAGCAAAATTTATTTTTTTCTGAATCTTGTTCAAGATTTCTAGCATCACATAGTAGTTAGGGACCTTGTTTCATGGTGACGGGAAGCCATCCCACCCTTTTCCCAGAAGTTGTGGATCCAGGGGAAGGAGGTCTTTTCCTATAACTTCCCATGTATGTCTCATCAATGTGGGTTGTGACGCATCTCTGAAGGAAGCTTATATTGGGATAAAATAGAAAAAGCCTATGGATCACATTTACAATTGATCATAAAGAGAAACCCTTGAGAGATGGTTAACATGTTGCTTTTCTGTTTCAATGGTGCCTTTGTAGTCTATGATTTTATTTTCTTTATACTGGGCACGACTGTATGGGTTATTTAAGAAGAAGTGCAAGGGTAACCCTTCAGATGTTGATTTTTATTATTATCTTTTCATCTCTTCAAGTCCCTAGTTACCATCTCACCTGTAGGATTCCAGTTGCTTGGTAATGACAGCTTGTTCAGAATGGTCATTTAATGTCACTCAGAGTGGAACGATAAATCGCTGCTGAACCTGCTGCTTACAGACCCACATTCTGACTCAGACTTATTCTCCTTCCATACACCAGGTGTTTGGTGGGGTTGCAGCCATTATTATTCATATTACAAGGTTCACAGTTTCTTTTGGTGAACTCAGATTCTTGCAGGGAATTCCAGAAAGAGAGATGCAAACAATTTCAGTTGTTTTGTTTTGTTTTGGTACCAGGGATTGAACTCAGGGGTGCTTGACCACTGAGCCAAATCCCCAGCCCTATTTTGTGCTTTATGTAGAGACAGGGTCTCACTGAGTTGCTTAGCACCTCACCGTTGCTGAAGCTGGCTTTGAACTCGCGATCCTCTTGTCTCAGCCTCTCAAAGTGCTGGGATTACAGACGTGCGCTGTTGTGCCCGGCTTACAATTTCAGTTTTGAAGAAATGATTCAACACGATGAACCTTCTGCTTCCACAGGATCATAATGACTTTGATCCTAGGATGTTCTGTCTCTTGGGTTTACCTCACTATAAGGATTCAATTTCTCACTCGCTACAGTAGACTCTGACATTGATCATTTCCTCCACATTATTTCCTGCCTTTCAGTTCATTCTTGGCATCCAACCCCTGACGACTTCTTGGTTATCACAATCATATTTCAGAATTCCCTCCTTCCTCCTAATCTCCAACATTTCACTCATGTCATTTGGACTCCATCTTGGCAAGGGTGACTTTCGGGATAGAATGGGACTGCTTTTTACCAGAGGCTGAGAAAACTATATCTGGATTAAAAAGCAAGCTCACAGACTGAGAAACTAACATGACTAAAAAAGAAAACTTAGGTGTCTTTTATGCATACTTACAAATACACTAGAAAAGAACAAAATGGCCAGGACTAAGAAGGAAATGGTGACAACTCAATGCCTCCTGTACAAAGATCTTTCTTTAATACTTTGTCACCTTTCTCTCAGCTTGTTGGTTGTTACAGTAAATAATTAGAGGCAGAGCAATTCTGAGCCATTTTATGTGAACATTGTTAAAGGAAATAAAGGTGAAAGCAGACAAACATAAAAAACTACTAAGAAACCATGAACAGAAATGGCTAATTATAGAGCTGCTATTAAAATGCATTTTTCTCCTTCTTGAAACAGAATTTTTGTTTGATAATTAAAGACCTACAGGGCCCATTACATTCTCAGACTCTGAAGGTATTGATCCCTCTGTCTCTTGCTGCCACATTTGTTCTTTCTGGGTCTTCTTCCCCTGAGAATTTTGCTGATTTCATAATTGAGGGGTGGAGTGAAGGCTGGAAGTTTCCAAAGATGACCCGCTGTGTGAGGGACAGCTGAGAGAGAGGCTAAGAGAGGGGGGCTACTCAGGTGCCCATGCAGTTTTCCTGCTTTATTTTATATTTTATTTTTATTCTTTGGTGGATTTTTGCAAACATAAGATTTCACATCAGAACATGACTTTTAAAAAGCAAAAGCATCTGTATTTACAAAATACGCACACATAGCCCAAGCACATATCCTATTACTGGCAATATATTTATCATCCTTTAAAACAAAAGGATCTAAATCCCAGGGATCCCAGATCCCTTTGTGTTCCATCAACTGAAAGAAAGGAAGAACAAACAATTTTTACTAATTCATAGTCAGAAACTCGCAGGTGGTGGTGAATTTGATAATGAGACATCTCACCCCATTCCACAAGGAGATTTTGCCCTGAGCTGAGACTTCCCTACAAAGACCATTGTCTTGCCTCTTTTTCAAGACTCAAGGTAAAACTGAGAAAGACTCCATGTATTTTTGTTTGTTTGTTTTTATTTGTGCTTTTCTATGCTGGTAACAGTGAGAAATAGAGAGACAGGTTTAGTTTTGAAGGCATCTTAAAAGCAGGCTCTATGTCATTCCATCTTAAAGTCACCTTCTCAAAGGAGATCAGGGTCTTACCTGAATAACGTTTTGGCTGGGAAATGGTAGTTTATGTGGCCCTTGACTTTTTCTATAGCTGTCCACTGCCAAGTAGTTCCCACAAATACTCTGGCCAGTACAAAAACATATTAACTGTTTGATCTCAGGTAAGTGGCACTCATGTAAAGTGAAGGTTGAGGAATAGTATGCTAGATAAAATATAGGACTTATTCCCTTAAAATTCTTTTTTTCTAAGAAAATGAGAGGGTTTTATCTAGATCTAATTTTAATGAGAGGAAATATTTTAAGACCAAAGGGCAGTTCCAGATCAAATATATTGAATATATTGAATATATCAAATATATTGAATATATTGATTTTCCTTTAAACTTTTGAATCTTTTATGTGGATCTTGCACATAGTAGGACCTAAATAAATTATTGTTAGATAACCCCCCCACACACACACACAGAGTTGAGCCTATTGATATATATCCATGGGTTCCATATTGGCAGATTCAACCCACTATGGATTGGAACTATTTGAAAAACATTTGTGTCAGTAGTGAACACACACAGACATTTTTCTCATCATTAATCCCTAATGCATTATAGCAAGTATTTATATAGCATTTACATTGTACTGAGATTTATTTATCCTTTTTATTTTTTTTGTACCAGGGATTGAACCCAGGGGTGCTTAACCATTGAACCATACCACCAGCCCTTTTATCTATTTTGAGACAGGGTTTTGCGGAGTTGCTCAGGACCTCTCTAAATTGTTGAGACTGGCTTTGAATTTGCATTCCTCCTGCCTCCACCTTCCCAGCCTCTGGGATTATGGGCCTGTTGCCACCATGCCTGTTACATTGTACTGAGTTTTATAAGTAATCTAAAGATGATTTAAAATACACAGGAGGATGTGCCTAGAAGACATGCAAACACTATACCTTTGTATGTAAGGACTTCAGCATAAGAGGATTTGGGCATATATAAGGGATCTTGGAACCAATTCACTGTGGTTATCATGGGATGAGTATATCAATATCTATATATTTCTATCTGTGTGAACATCCTACATGCTCTAGGAGTCAATTAACAAAAAAGAAATAAGAGAAAGGACATAGTGTTCAATTTTTCTACTTTGTCCTACTATCTTGAACTTGCTGGAGACAGTTGACACTGTGGTGTTGGAAAATCAGAGTGTAGGCAAGTCCTCATTCCTTTATGTGGTTAACAAAATGGTTGGGGCAGTTGGAAACAAGTGCCAGTTACAGGAGAAGAGAGTCAGATCTATTCTGACAACCTAACAGTGAGAAATCTTTAAATTTGGATGGAGTCACAGAAACTCCATGATCCAACTGCAGATAGCCCTTGAATGCCAAGAATTTATTTAGGGCATAAGCTCCCTTGCGGGATGAGCCTGAGGATGCCCTGATTTGCCAATCCATACATAGGCTATCACAGTAGAATACTAGTCTGATATTCTCATAGGTTGCTGCTTAGGTCACAGCTGTAACCTTACCACTAGGGCCTACGGTTTATTCCTGACATCCAGTGTAAGTCATCTAAACAATTCAGCTCAAAGTTGAAAGTTGACAAGCCTAAGGTTGTCACTCAAATTCCCATATCTGTGCTGAGTTTCCTGCATGCTGAACAAACCAGCCTCATTAGAATGTAATCTGAATGCCCTTATATCTTTGGCCCTGTTTGTGGCTTGTTTCAGTTCTTTCTTTTTTCTTTTTTTTCTATTTTGGCCAAAAGTCTGAACAATAATTTGATTCTTTATGTTCAGCAGTACTTTAGTGGTCATTTCTGAAGTTTTGCTTGTTCATAACCTCTGCTATCACAAGGCTTGGCATTTTTCTTCATGAAGCATCTAAGTGAACAGGCAGGAATCTGTCCCCATCAGCAGCCCCAGTCATCCCTCCTTTCATCCTCCTGTCTCCCACACATGCCCTCATGGCTCACTGCTCACCCCCAACACAGGTCTGTCAGTAGCAGTGAGAGGTCAACATCAAAGATTATTCCCAGCCAGCAGCTGCCCTCTAATGCTGGCATTAGAGAGAGTGAGATGGAGGGGGGAGAGAGACAGAAGAGACAGAGAGGCGCAGAGACGTGCAGGGACCAGAAGAGAGAGAGAGAGAGAGAGAGAGAGAGAGAGAGAGAGAGAGAGAGGGAGGGAGAAGTACCAGATTGCTTGAATGGCCTCTCACACAGGATCCTGAAGAATAGAACAAAACCTTCCATTCTCCCTCTCTTTGTAAGATGCTTGGGCAGAATGGGCATGTGTGGTGCATGGTCGGGTTTGAACTGCATTAGCACTCTTTCAGTTTACAAACAAGAGGCCTAATTTAGAAGAAAAATCTTCTATCTGATTATTTCTTTGTGTTCATCCATGCGGAAAAAATGTCTGTTCAGGGTGGGGGGCGGTATTGAGGTGGCTTATTAACTCTTTAGGCTGAATCATGATTGTGAAGGGCAATTGAGAGATCATTATTCATCCTTAATTTCCAGACTTAAAAAATAAATTAAGGATTGTTAGTTTTGAGCACTATGTAAAAATATTAAGTGGATCTTATTGTCACTCTAACTAGCTTTTCCACAAGCAACACAGCAAACGCTTGAAGTATGAGCTTACATCCCTCCTTTCTCATAATTATGTCTTATAGTGATACAAGAGGATGCAATTAGAGTTACTGAGTGAGAAAAAGCTCCAGATAGTTTTTTGAAATCTTCTGGGTTACCAACACCATGGGTGTTGTTCCTGGGTCCAGAAGTTGCAGTGCATTTTAGGGCTACTACCATCCAGGTTTTAGGAGATTTATGGAAAGAGGGTGGATAAATTTCTTGTCAAATGATTCCACATATCTTTGTTGGGGATGCTTATTAACTTCTCAGTCTTGAAGGAGAAGAAATATAAAATATGAAAGACTTCGTGGTAGCCAGAGAATCATTTTTTTCCCTTAGGTAATGCTTCCATCTTTCCTAAGTTAGGTAAAGTAGAACTATGCTTGGAACAGATTTTTTTTCTGGAATTTTTGAGATACAATATGTTTTAGGAAGAGAGAAGATGAACCCAGATATTGATGTTAGACTATATCTTGTCCTCCATTTTAGTAAGTAATTTTTGTCACTCTCATTTTGACATACTCTCCTGAGTTCTCAGAAGTGTGCCTTAGTTGAGTACTTGGGGGATGCGGTGTCTTATAATTGTGGCAAAACACTGCATAAACACATGACTTTAGAATAATAGGGGATCCCAACATTTTTTTTGACTGGGGGCAACCTCTTGTGTATAGGTAAGAATGACAGCTGAGTTGGACTGAGCTTGGAGAATCCCTTGGAGGTCTTAATTAAGGGACAGTATCATTGGTCCCCAACAGGTCAGATGAGTTCTTTCCTTGATAGTAGGAGGGATGCAAAAATAGAATCCATAGTAGTTGCTATACCAAGTCTGGACAAAAGAAATCCAGTTTATTCCCAGTGATCAGTCAGAGATTTTGGAAATCTGCTGTGTCTGTGTCTGTGAAGGAGAGAAGGCGGCTCTAAGAGAAATGTTTACTCTTAAAGGTTCATTGGAAGAGACTATGATTTTCTGCCTCTACTCATTTTATGTAAGGATGTATTTCTTGGAATTCCCCAATTTTCTTATATTTCCAATATAAAATGCCAACACTCAAAAGTGCTAGAATGCTGACTTTGCTGAACAGTGAGATTAACTGTTTTTTAAAATAATTTATCCTTATTTTTGAAATTGCATATTTCTTTAATTTCCATGGGGTAATGAAACAAATAATGGGAAATTTAATACAGAAATAAATCATTTGTTTGTAGTATGTGAGGCTAAATGATATGAAAAATAACATACAAGAAATACTTTTACTGAAACTTTTTTTCCCCTTGATACCAGGGATTGAAACCAGGGGCACTTAATCATTGAGTCTTTTTTTCTTTTAAATATTTTATTTACAGACAGGGTCTTGCTGAGTTGCTTAGGTTCTCACTAAGTTGCTGAGGCTGGCTTTGAACTCATAATCCTCTTTCCTCATCCTCCTAAGCTGCTAGGATTACACGTATACACAAATGTACCCAGATTTTACTGTAAATTTTCAAAAAATGTTGTTGAGGTATATTTGATATTCAATAAGCTGAAAATATTAAAGGTAAAATTTGACCAATTTGATGTATGTATACACCTATAAATACATCTTTAGTGTGAGATCTTTTGCATGTAGTTGTAATGGCATTGTTTGATAAATTTCAGTTTTCTGTCATTCATTGCTAGTATTGTTTGTATATAATATATAAAATATCTTTTATGAGCTGGGGTTGTGGCTCAGTGGCAGAGTCCTTGCCTCACACGTGTGAAGCACTGAGTTTGATCCTCAGCATGTGAAAATAAATAAATAAAATAAAGATATTAAAAAAATCTTTTGCATATTAACCTTGTACCCTGCAACTTTTATAAGTGCTCTTATTTGTTTTATCTCTTAAGAGATTACATCATATTTCTACTTGGACAATTACATAATCTGTGAATGGATCCAGGATTATTTCTTTGTTTCCTATATGGAAGCTTTTTGTTCTTTTTTGTCCCTATTCAATCGGTTAGATCTTCCATATAGAACAGAAGTTGTGAGGGCAGACATTTCTGTCTTTCTAACTCTGATTGTAGGGGGAAAACACATAGTCTTTCACCATTAAATATGATGTTAGCTGTACGTTTTTCATAAATGCCTATTACCAGTTTGGGAAATTTTCTTTCTATTCTCATTTAGCTAAACATTTCTATCAGAAATAATGTTGGATTTTGTCAATTGTTTGTGCTTTCATGTGTTTAAATGATCATACTATAGTTTATCAAATTTCATTTATTAATATGATGGATTACATTGATCTCTGAATGTAAAAGCAACCTTATTTTTCTATGATAAACTCCGGTTGGTAATAATGTATAAATCGCTACATACAATCTATTGAATTATAGTCTAAAATTTTTGTTTCTATGTTCAAGAAAGATATTTTTCTATTGTTTTCTTTTTTGGTAGTTTATTTGTCAGAATTTGGTATGCACATAATCTTGGCCTCATAAAATACATTGGGAAATATTTTCTCCTTGATTTTCTGGAAGAGTTTGTTTAGAATTGGTGCTCTCTTCCTTAAATTTTCAGTAATATTTATTCATGAAGCCATCCCTATTTTAGAAAAGTTCTTAATCATAAATTTAATTTCATCAACAAATATAGTGCCATTCAGGTGATCTATTTCTTGAATGAGCATTGGTTGTGTCTTTCAAGAAACTGTTCCATTTCATCTAAGTTGAAATTTGTTGACATAATGGTGCTTGTAATATTTATGTATTATTTCTATAATATCTGTTGAATATTTCTGATATTTGTTATTTATATCTTCTCTTTTTCTTTTATCATTAGGTTCATTAGAAGTTGGTTAATTTTATAGATTTATTCAAATAATCAGGTTTGGGCTAATTGATTTTTATCTATTATTGTTTTTTATTTATTTTATTAAAATACTTTGATCATATTATTTCCTTTCTTATCTCTTTTGTTTTAAATTGCTCTCATTTTCTTATTTTTTAAAACATGGGAGCAGTTATGGTTTGGATGTGAGAATGTCCCCCCAAAATTCACTTGTGAGGCAATGCGAGAGGATTCAGAGAAGAAATGATTGGTTTGTGAGACCCTTAACCCAATCAGTGAATTAATCATTTGATGGGATTAATTGAGTGGTAACTGAAGGCAGGTGGAGTGTGGCTGGAGGAGATGTGGCTGTAGGGGTGTGGCTGTGGGATTTATCTTTGTATCTGACAAGTGGAGTCTCTCTATCTGCTCACTGATCATCATGTGAACTGCTTCCCTCTGCCACGCTCTTCCGCCATGATGTCCAGCCTCACCTGGAGCCTGAGAAATGGAGCCAGCTTTCTGTGGACAGACTTCTGAAACCATGAGCCTTAAATAAGTCCTTCATCCTCTATAGTTGTTCTCGTCGGGTCTTTTAGTCCCAGCAGTGACAAAGCTGACTAAAACAGGAACTGATATCATTACCTTGACATCCTTCTTCTTTTCTAACATAAGTTGTTGATTGCTGTAAATTTCCCTGTAACTACTGCTTTAGAAGCATCCCTCAGATTATGGTAGGATGATATTTTTGTTTTTATCCAGTTCAAAATACTTTCTACCGTTAGTTTTGAATTTCTTTTAAACCATGGGTGGTTTTTAAATGTGTAAATGTATTTACAAACATTTCAAGATTATCTGCATTTATCTTTCTGTTACCAATTTGTAATTTATTCCATGAAGTTGGAGAATATATTTCATGTGATATTATTTTTTAAATTTTATCCACACCTGTTTTATGGCCCAGAACATAGCTTGTTTTGGTGAATGTTTTATGTGCACATGAATGTATGTTCTGTTGTTGTTGGATAGTGTTTCATAAGTGTCAGTTATTACCAGTGTTTAGGCAGTGATGTTCATCTTTATACTTTTATTGGTTTATGTTTAATTGTGCTATCACTTATTCAGGAGGGGTGATTAAATTTTCCAATATAATTGAGGGTTTTTGAATATTTCTCTTTGCATTTATACCAATTTTTGATTCTTGTATGTTGAAGCTCTGTTATTATATGAATTAACATTTAGGATTGTTATGTCCTATTGATAAATTGACCTGTCCATAATCAAGAAATTCCCTCCTCTATCTATAGTAATATTTTCCATAAACTTTACTTCATCTGATATGATAAAGTCAATTTCCTTTTGATTTTTTAGCTGAGTGCATTTTGTTTGCATTGTTTTGTTTTTCACCTATTTGTTTCTTTACATTTGAAGTTCATTTCTTTGCAGGCAGTATATAGTTGGATCTTACTCTTTTATTCATAATGACTTAGAGATGAATTAAATGTAATGATATCAGTCTGGTTGTAGTTATATATATTATATTTTTATGTCTTCAGAAAATATGTCTCTTTTCACAAATTTTTATTTTTTGGGGGATTAACTTTATGATTCTTTTTTTCTTTATCATTAGTTTATCAGCTGTCACTCTCTGAAGAATTGGTTAGGGTTGAGAGCTTGCACTTTGAGTTATCATCTGTCTTCAGATAATACCGTAATAATATGCTAACGATATCCCTTTTAGTACAGGGCCCTTACTATGTTGCCCTTACCTTTATGCTATCATTTTATATTTTACTTCTGTATTTGTTACAAATCTTCCTGATATCTTTATTTTTATTTAAGTGATTACTTCTTCCTATGTATAAGATTATACAATATAACCAAACATTTAAATAAAAGACAAACAATTCTTTTATGTATGTGTGTAACCATGTAGTTGCTTTTCTGGTGTTCTTTGTTAGCTTGTGTAGGTCCATATTTCTCTCTGGTATTGTTTTCCTTTTGTCTGAGCGACTTCTTTTAATACTTATCAAGGCAAAAATATGCTAGTGTTAAATTCTTTTAGCTTTTGTATATCTGAAAAGGCCCTTATTTTGCCTTTAGGTCTGAAGCATTTTGGTTGGACATGTAGTCTTTTTTTTTTTTTTGTCTTTTCACATTTCTTTTCCATGCTTCTTTCCTTACTTTCCATGCTTTTATATTTTCATATTTGTTCACAGTTGTCTGGTTTTACTTATTTCTGACAAATCTAACATTTATATATTTTTCCCCTGTAGATAATATCTTAATATTTTTCCTCTGGCTGCTTTTAAGATTTTCTCTTTATTATTTTCTTAAAGAAATTTAATTATCATGTACTTTTATAGTTTTCATCATGTTTTGTGCCTGGAGTTCTTTGAGATTCTTGTGTGGATTTATAGTTATCAGAAAATTCAGAAAAAATTAATCATTATTTCTTCAAATATTGAAAAATATTGTTCCCCTTTCCTCCATTCTCTCAGGGGCAGCAATTAAATGCCTACTAAGTATAAACTATTTAAACTTGCCCTATACCTTACTGATGATCCATTTACAGCATCAAGCCTGTGTGTATGTGTGTGTTGTATTTTATATTGGATTATTTTGTGTCTTCAAGTTAACTAAACTTTTCTTTTTCAGTATCTAATGTGGTGGTGATACAATTTATTCTATTTATCATATTGTACATTGTACTTTTCATCTCTAGAAGTTTAACTATTCCATGTCCCTTTATATCATGGGCAATCTTTCCTTTATCTTCACGTATATGTAAAGTATAGTCACTTTTAGTATGTTCTAACATGTTTTATCCAGGTGTATATTTTATCCTCAACATGGGTCATATTTTCTTGCTTCTTTATATACCTGGTAAGTTTTTATTGATTCTGATTTTGTGAAAATTTTCTTATTCACTTCTGGATATTTTTGTATGTTTATAAATACCCCTGAGCTATGTAGAGTGATCATCTCATTCAATTTATGTGGGAGTGTCCTAATTTTATAGATAAACATTTTGCATCCCAGGAACATTCCCTTCCATGGAAAAACTACGATGGTTGTTTTCCCTACTTGGAAAAGATTTGATCTCTTGTGGCTCACTTCTAAACTGTGTTGAGTGGGTTCAGAGCATTATTCCTGGGGCAAATCTGACCTACTCCTGAGGCAATAACTACTCCTGCATTGTCTGCTCTGATTCGTTTTGAATGATCAGGTTTTCTATGCTGACAGTGACAGCTGACTGTGTTAGCTGCAAAGATTGTCTACAATGCTGCTTTCAGGTGGATTTTTCCTGATTTTTCTTTCTTCACACACATGCACTCAAGTACTAGCTGGAGACTCAGGGGTGACTGTTTGCTGATGTTTGGATTCTGTGTAGTTCTTTCTTATCTGATATGCCATCCTTTGAACTCCAGCTGCCTTAGTCTCCCTAGAATTCTGGCATTTCTCCTCATCTCAGGAGATAACTGGGAACCTATGGGTTCCTTGACTCTGTATTGAAGCTTGAGAGGTTTCTGCAGGTTGAAAGCTGGGAAATGATAGGGCTCACCTCATTTGTTTCTTCTTTCTCAGGAATCCTGGTCCATGATGTCATGCCTGTATCTATTGTCTGAATGCTGATTCATATATAATCTTTAGTTTTATAGCTTAATATGAGGGAGTAAAATCCCTCATTTTTGTTTCATTTTGACTGGAATCAGAAATCTTGTGCCTTTTTCAAAAAATGTTTTTGCTGATTCATCTTTTTTCATAGGCAAAAAATATCCTAATGGATATAAATATGTATCATGGTATTTTGAGAAGTAAACTGTTATCAGTTTCAAAACATATAGTTTTAAATCTCATCTTCAATTTATATAATCTAAAATTTTTTATTAGGTCACTTAACATCCTTGGACTTCTGATTCCTCATCCATTGAATGTGTAATGTTTTGAGGGTTGGTGAAAATTCTGTATTTTAATATTCTTTGTAAATGAAAAGCTTTAAGTATATATATGTATGTATATATATACACACACACATTAGTTTGATATTATTTAGTATTCTTCAATAAAAATAAAATTATAGAAATCTTTATTTCTCCTGTGAAATTTCAGATATAACACTTAAATATATTGCTGAGGCTGACTTTTTGTACTTGAGATCCTCCTGCTTCAGCCTCCCAAACCACTGGGATTACAGCTGTGCACCACTGTTCCCAGCTAATATGTAAATATATTTATAAACATAAATGTACCCCCATAATGTTTTTAAATGCAACTTACTGTTCATCAACTGCTAATATTAATCAGCTTGTAAATACTGTTCCAGATATCAAAACATGTTTGACATTCTAACTTATTGTGACTTCAGTTGCTTCTTACATTTGCATTGTCAAGGGAAGTACTCTTGGAAAAGTTGGTGGCTCAGCATTTTATTGAGAAGGGTTGACTATCTTCTTAGCTCCGCAGTGGCAAATTGTTTTTTTTTTTTTTTTTTTTTTGAGATTTCAAACATCAATCATAATAATCAATTCAATAAATGTGAACATCCTCTCTCATGTATTTCATTCTAAATACTTCTAACTCTGCCTTCAGCATATTTCCACATGGAACTATATTTTGGAAGCAAAAACAGCAAATATCTGATATGAGCATTACTTAAAAACTAGGGGTGTCAGGGAACAGCATCAAATTGGAAAGTGAGCAAGGAGAGACTGATAAAGCATGATTTGTAATTATTTGTAATTTGTATTTTTATATATTGTTTTAAGACCTCTTCCATACTTTCTAAGGAGATAAAATTGTCAAGATATTTTAAAATTTTTTCCTACCAAGACAAGGCTAATTAGTATCATGAGAATTAAGCTTTATCCTTCTTTCATTGTATTATTATCTCAATTATTTTTCATGATTTGACTACTTGTAGGTCAGTAAACTTTGCAAGGAAAAAATATTCTCACATATTCTTTTAATTTAAGGTAATTTTGTTGCAAAGGAGCTTTAAAAGTTTCTAAGATGGAAAGGTTTATGATAAGTAATGATGGATCGAATCTCATGAAAATCCAAGAAATGAAGCTATAACTGAATAGTAAGGCTGAGCCTCTACCTGTTCCAGCTATTATTACAAATTGTGTTATGTAACAAACTGCCCCAGGATTGGTGGTTTAAAATATCCAACATTATTTCTTATTTGTAGATCTGTTGGTCAGTTATAACTCTATGGGACCAGCTTGGACTCCAAGCTACCAGGAGATTCAGGTGTGCCCTATGGCATCTCATTCTGAGGCCCAGACCTGAGGAACAGTACCCACCTAGGGCAGGCTTTTCTCAAGGTGGTCATTACAAACCAAGAGGTCAAGGGGACAGCATTACTACATCTGTGGTGTTTGCTACCCTTATGTCTGCTAATGTCCCCTGGGCCAAAGGGATTCATATGACCAAGTCCAGTGTTGGTAGGGAGAGGAAGTAGATTCCACCCAAAGTGGAAGAGAACTGCAAAGGTATATGGCAAAGAAAGTGAACATATTCTTATTATTCTTTGGATTAAGTTATGAAGACTCATAATCCAATTTTCCACAGTTTTCTTGGAAGGTGGTGTTGATATTAAGAGTATTCTAGGTTCTTAGGAAAGCATTTCATTGCTTTTATTTGAGAGAGATGCTAGGTAGGTTAACTTACAATCTTTGCTTTTTATAGTTCTTTTGATAATCAGTCATTAAGACTGGCCATTAACAGGACCCCATCAGGGCCGGGATTGTAGCTCAGTGGTAGAGCACTTGCCTTGCATGCGGGAGGCACTGGGTTCGATCCTCAGCACCACATAAAAATAAATAAATAAAATAAAAATATTTGTGTCCATCTATAACTAAAAAACAATTAAAAAATAAAACCAGGACCCCACCATTCATTTGCTATATGAAAATTCTAAGTAATCTAAAATGGCAATGTGGCAATATCAGCTTTCAATTTAAGAAAATAGTTCACAATATGATGGAAACTGTTCACTCAGATTTAAATTTTTTTTTTTTGGTACCAGGGATTGAACTCAGGGGTACTCGACCACTGAGCCACATCCCCAGCCCTATTTTGTGTTTTTATTTAGAGACAGGGTCTCACTGAGTTGCTTAGCACCTTGCTGTTCCTGAGGCTGGCTTTGAACTCGTGATTCTCCTGTCTCCGCCTCCCAAAGTGCTGGGATTACAGGTGTGAGCCACCATGCCCAGCAATTTAAACATTTTTGATATGCACAGCTAGATTCTTTTGCAGAATATCCAACATTGCAAGTGTGAATCATGTAGTTGTACATGGCGGCGCTCTTTTCCTATATCCTTTTGACTATGGGAGCTACATGCTATCTATTAGTCATTGATTTGGATCATATACCATACCATAAAGGACAATATTGCAAGGTGGTATTTAATAACTAGATATATTTCATTGTACTTAATAAGATATTATGTCAGCTGCTTACAGTTAAGAAGTTCATGATGTGAACAGGAAATATCACTTCAACTTTCCAAGGAAGCTATATTAACAGTGTGAGTACATCCAGCGAAAATTTTTAAATTGCTTAATTTCCACCGAATGATGTTGCCAACATTTCACTAAAGTAAGGT
This sequence comes from Geosciurus inauris, assembly GCA_004024805.1. Classification (NCBI taxonomy): domain Eukaryota; kingdom Metazoa; phylum Chordata; class Mammalia; order Rodentia; family Sciuridae; genus Geosciurus; species Geosciurus inauris. Next base: position 27,749 of record PVHX01003606.1, read on the forward strand.
AATGCATAGAATTTGAGGCCTGATTTATGGCTGTTGTATAACTTTGTGTGTTATTCTCCTGTTTGTCACTGTGACCAAAACTTCTGAAATAACAACTTAGAGGGTGAACTATTTATTTTGGCTCGTGGTTTCAGAGGTTTCAGTCCATGGTCAACTGGCTCCATTTCTTTGAGTCTAAGGTGAGGCAGAGCATCATGATAGAAGGGCATGGTGAAAGAAAGCTGCTTAGCTCATGGCAGGCAGGAAACAGAAAGACAGGAAGGGTCCAAAGAGAAGAAAAACTACTTCCTTCAACTAGGTGCCACCTCCCAATAGTCCATTCAGCCCATCAATGAATTAAGCCACTGATGAGGTCAGAGCTGTCTTAGTACAATGAGGCATTCCCAAATGCCCCATCTCTGAACACATGAAACTTTGCTGGGCATTCTAGATCCAAACCACAACACCCTGTGTCAATTAACTTCAGATTTATGTAGGTATTTATTTATACTGGGGAGTAAACCCAGGCACTGCACATGCTATAGAAGTACTTTACCCCTGAGTTACCTCCCAGTCCACATACAGTTAATTTTTCAGTAGCATTCTATTTTCTTATTTGAAAGGTGGAAGCATTTCAAGTTCCACCACAGATTAGATTAAGGCAATGCATGTTTCTTGTTAGGGTGGGCTAAACAGAGATAGTTGGACCGAGAGGCAGCAAGCACATAGTAGCATGCACACATCTCCCAGTTAGTCAATCATGCATCCAGTGTTGGTGGGAAGCTCTTTTGAAGATGTGAGTGAGATATTTAATTCATTGATTTTAGATTAGTAAATAAAAAAACATATTATGGACAGTTCTACTGAAAGTTATAGAGCATTTTGAAGAAGATGTGGGCCATCCATGGGCTCAGAGAATCCAGACAGCTGATGGCTCTTTCATTGTTCCTCACTTGCTGTTTCTTCCTTCTTGATTGAAAAATGTGGACAAAAACTTCATTCTTTACCTATGGGGTTTCAGTCTGCTTGTGATTTGCACTTCCTGCCTGATAGAAAAACTTTGAATTAATTTAACCATCCCTGGCAATTGTGTAAGCCAATTCCTTATAATAAATCTCTTTATAGACTTACATATAGACTCATAAAATAGATATAGGATAAAGACAGAGTGATAAAAATCTACATATTGATCTGTTTTTACATATAAATCTCCTACTGGTTCACTTCTGCTTTTCTGGTTGAATCCTTTTCTACACAGACCATCAGCATATACAGAAGGAATTGATACTACCACCTGAGTGAAGAAGGAGTTTCCCAACTAAGTTAATCAGATTTCCATTACCATAACAAATACTTGAGGTGAATCAACTTACAGAGAAAACACGGTCTGTTGTGGTTCAGAGTTTTTGAGCTTCTGGTCCATGACAGCTTGGCTCCTTTGTTTTGTACATGTTCCAGCACATCATGGTAAGAGTGTCTGCTGGAGCAAAGCCATTCACTTCATGGCTGGGAAGTGGAAAAATAGAGGAAGTGGCTGGGTCCCTCTATCTCCTTCAAGGTCACTTCCCTACTGACCAGAATACATCCCTTTAGGCCCCATTTCTTAAAAGTTCTACTGTGTTCCAATAGTGTTAGTCTGGGGATCCAGCCTTCAACACATGGGCTATAGGGGATATTTTGGATCCAAACTATAGCATTAACATAATTTCTTAGTTCTTCTCTGTTTCACAACTGAGTCTTGCTAGTTAGTAAATGTAAATCTTTAATCTTTTGATTAAATGTTATTTCATATTAAATAGGAATGGACAACCAAGAATCAGAAGACATCTATAATGAAGTAGGCAAATTTAGAATATCAAGCAGTGAAAGAAAGCTCCCCTCAATTCCACCAAAAAAATAAATAAATAAATAGAAAGAAAGAAAGAATATTGTTTTTAAAAAGTAGATATCACATTCATGGATCAAGAGCAATTTGAGTTGAAAAGAATTAATTTGAGAATCAGGAGGGAGTCTTCAAAACCTACAGGTATAACCAAAACAAAATTTCAGCATTTGTGTTAGGTGTTAAAAATAACTACAAAATTATATACTGCCTGATTCCAATTATATTAGGTTTTAGAAAAGAGGAGTGAGTGACTACAAAGTTTGTCTGGGTAACAGCTGTTTGGATGAGGTGATGGAAATGTCCTATATATTAATTGAAGCTTGGTCACATGGCATATACATTCATCAAAGTTCGTGTACACTTAAAATCTTTACATTTGATTATATATATGTTTTACCTTACTTTAAAAATTACCAGAAAAAATGCAATAAACCAAAAATGTGGAAGAGAATTGATGTAAAAGAAGTAGAATTTACATATGAAATCTAGGAGATTCAATATTAAACCAATAAAATTTCTAGAAAAAATTGATAGAATGAAATTACAAATTAAATAAATGACTTTCTAATAATCAAAGGACAAGAATTCCCGTTTTGAAATGGCCCTTCTAAGGATTCAAAGTTATGATTGAGAAAAGACCCTATTCAGGTATGATACCCTGACATTTTAGAACTTCAGGGATAAAAGATTTAAAGGTCTCATGAAGAAGGAACATATCACATATACATATAGAGAACAAATAATCATAATTGCTTTGGTAATTTCAAAAAACAAGATTGAAGTGAAGCAAGTCAAAGAAGGTCTTCATCTCTGGACAAAAAAATTTCAACCTAAGATAGGGCTGAATGAATGATCAATTATGGGAGAAAAATCAAAGACATTTGCCTCTAAAGTTTTTAAAGTGTTATCTTTCATGCTACTTTCTCAGAAAGCTACCTAAGAATGTAATTCACCCAAATAAGGAAATAATTCAATAAGAGAAAAAACAAAAAACAAAAAAAACCAAGGATGTGATATACTAGCAAGGGCATGAAATCTTCAGATGACAGCTGTTCAGCAGGCCTGGAGTACACACTATCCAATTTTGGAGAAGTCTGAGGGTTCAGAGGAATGTATGAAGTATGGGATAAAATGTTTTGATAGTACATAGGAACCAAAAAATATTGCATTTATTAACTTGAGGGGAAAAATAAATAAAGGAAGTTGAACCAAACTTTGAAATATAGAAAGGAAGTATAGTACTTTCTGCTGTAACTACAAGCAATATTTAAGTGGTCATGGTAATAAAAGCACTAAATATTGATTCAACCAAAATTGTTTTATAACCCTATTGAAAAATTAAGTGGGGAAATATATATTTGTGTGTATTAGGAGAAGTGATTAAGAACACTTGATTTTCATTATGTTTAGTAGGAATTGATAAGCAATGTCTAACACTGAACAGTTAAGAAATAGTGTTGCAAAGATATTATTCATAAATATGGGGATACATACCAGACACTATTGTAAGAGAACTGAAAGTGGTTCATTGTGAGGGACAAAGATCTTGAGGATGAAGACTCAAGGCATAATTGTTTTTCATTGTATTGAACATTAAAAAATAAAAAATATATCCATTTTGCTATCATACAAATATTAGGTAAAAATTTAAATAGGATAAAATGTTCAAAGATTGCACTAAAGATCAAACATGATGGCATTATATACCTTTTTAAACTATAACTAGATATATAAATAATTATTATTAGTATGGTCACCATAATTAATCGGTGAAATGGACAGAATGCTGTAACAGGAATCAAGATAATGAAATTCTTGTCACTGTCTTGCCATTAACTGACATCTATCTAAGTAGGTGTTCTGCTGTCTACTTAAAAATCATCAACTTGTTCATCTATAAAATAAAACAATAGTTTCTGCTTGTTCAGTCTATAGGATTCTATGAAATTCAAGTATATGGAAAAGCATTTCCATAACTATAATTCCTATACTTCTAAAGGATTATTATTAGTTCTGATACTAGGCTGAATACGTGTGAAATTTTAGGTGAACTTAGACTCACATCTACCAAAGAAATTTATTTCTGCTTCCTGAGACTCATTGTCTAAAAGGTCTATCCATGCATTCATCTCTTTATCCATCCATGCATGCATGCATGCATGCATGCATGCATGCATCCATCCATCCATCCATCCTTCCATCCATCCATCCATCTCCCAAAGAAGAAAGAATCTAAGGGATCAGAAGATGCCCTGGGTGTTGAATCCACTGTCATTTCTCATCAGAACCTGGCCTGTCACCATGGCTCCTTGACTATCATGGGTTTACTCTTGCTGTCTATATAAGGCAGGAAAATAGAAGCATAAATATTTAAACTTCAAAAAGGGACTCATTTACTGGAACTCTGACTGTATGAACCAGCGTTATAAATCTTCCTGAGGTATTTCAATATGCATAAGAGAATGAAACCACATGAATGACGGGGCTAACTTTAACCTTTGATTGTTTAAAAGCAGAGTCTTTTTCCTCCGTTTAGAAAATGGGGGACTCTGAACATATACATTATTGTCAGACATACATGATGAAATTTATCTTTTAAAGTGACCCCCTCCTTTTTCTCCACTATGCTCTAAAATTTATATCAAGTCTGTCAAGGAGCTGAAAGGAAATTATAGTTTACAGCTGCCTACAGGATTTGTTATGCTGGAAGAGAAACATTTCACTTTGCTCACAATAGACTAAAAGGCAAATTATTCTTCTTTGGATTCCTGTCAAAAAGAAGTGGGCAGAGGTAGGGTCCACAGTTCAAATAGGTGGCAGATTCCTTTGGATAAAGTCTATTGTACTACTTATGGATTCTTTCTGAGGGTTTTTGTTTGATTTAAAGCATAGATAAGGAATTGAAGTGAAAGTGAAGAGGAATTGAATTCTTTCACCTCTGTGCACAATACTGTTTTAGAAACTATGACAAAATTTTGTATAAGTATGTGCAGAGGTTGTGCAAAAATGCTTACACACAAACAGGGGAACCAACTATACTTGAAGCTGTTAGGAAGGAGTTTGGTGGTCTCTATGTGCAGATTGTTGTACATGACAATTTACTCAACCACTAGGATCTCCTTTTTATCCACAATCTGCTCATGAGCAAGTTGAAAGTTTAAATTAAGTTCTTTAATTTAATGTGCCCAAAGTCAATGATTTGGGGATAGTGGAGCCTAGAGAGACTTATATCTCATCTGGGTTCTTTTGGCCTCTTGATTTTTATTTGGATGTATTTAAACAAACAAATATTAATGAACCAATCACTGTTGCTGACCTCAGGACATTTAGAGAGTTTTTTATTAAAAACAATATTTTTATTATCATAATATCAAATATCTAACTTACTATACTATATGTATAGATGACTAGAATTACCTTTATATTAAACTTAGGGCAAGCCATGATTTGGAGGTGAAAATTATTGTTTTCCCTGAGTTATTTGTTGTTAAAGTTTGCTATTTTGACATATTTTCCCACATCTTGCCTTTTCTTAGCATTGCCCATCTTAACATGGTGCCATTTTGTAAGCTGTTGTTCAAAATAAAACTCTAGGCCTCATCCCTTACTTCCATTTTCTCCTTATTTCCCAAATATGATGCATTATAAAATCTTATCTATAATTTATAGTATCTGTCAACTTTCCATTACCTTTTTACCTCTGCTGCCTCTACTCTTTTCCCCAAAATCAACTTTCCTTTTTTGACTCTGTATTAGTTAGGGTTCTCCAGAGAAATAGAACAACTTGGATGGATGGATGGATGGATGGATGAAGAGTAGGAAGGAAGAGATTAGACAGAGAGTGAGCAAAAAAGAGAAAAGAAGGGAGAAAATGAGGAAGGAAGGGAGGGAGGCAGGGAGGAAGGAGATCAGTAAACAGGAGGAGATGTGCTGTCTTCAAACTGAAGAACAAGAAAGCCTGGTTGTATAATTTAATCTGAGTTCAAAGGCCTAAGAACTAGGCTAATACTTGATTTCCAGACTGAGACCAAAGGACAGAGAACTGGACGGAGGGAAGGCACTGATGTAAGTCCTGACTCTGAAGGCTCAAAGAACCAGAGGCCCAGATGTCTGAAAGCAAGAAAAGATGGATGTTCCATCTCAAGAAGAGAGAAAGAGAAAGAAACAAAGAATTTGTTCTTCCACATTTATGTTCCATTTGGTCCCTCAATGGACTGGAAGATTCCCATCCATATTAGTGATGGCAGATATTCTGTACTCAGTTTAATGATTCAAATGCTATTCTCTCCTGGAGTTACCCTACAGAAACACCCAGACCATGTTTAACCCTTCAGCTCAGTCAAGGTGACAAAGTTAACCATCATGACTGGAGGTCAATATCCTTCCTACTTTTACTTATGCCCTACCAATCCATCTTCTGCTTAGAATCTATGAAGATTGTTTTTTATAAGTGATCCCCTGATTTGAACTCTCTCAAAGTTTCTCATGTCTCCTAGAATAATCTCCAAACTCTTTGCCATGGGCACAAGATCCCAGATGGCCCAGTCTTTACCCCTCCACCCTCACTCCATCTTCCTTGCCTCTTGCTCTTGAGGCTTTGTCTACATTGGTCCTTGCTGATTTGTGAACATGCCAGAGTTGTTCCCCATCTAGGCTTTTACATATTTTGTTCCTTTGCTGGAAATGCCTTTTCCTCCCCATCTCTGCTGAATGGCTAGATGGTTCTCTTTCCTCTGGTTCTTGCTCTAATGTCAGGTTCTCAAAGAGATCTGAAAATCCTCCTTGGCCACCTTCCCATTCCTTTATGCCCCAGTTTGTCTCAATAGTACTAATAATCATCTGTAATTAACTTAATCACATTATTTGGTTATCCTTAAAAGGCTAGTTTTCTGCAGTATTTCTAGCACTAAGAACAGTGCCTGGCACAGAGAATTTACAGAATAAATGTCTTGTACAATCCTGGATAGATTTCTCTAAACACAGCAACTGCAGAGAATAATGAACCCATGAACTCACTTGGAACTTGACCCAGCTCTTGCCAGTTGCTCCTTCTGGATTCCAAGTGTAGGTCATGGATTTCCACAGGCTGGAATTGGCTCCTGCTCAAACGGAAAACAGATCAATCTGCCCAGTGCTCCCTTTCTAAAGCACAGCATGCCCATAGGCCCCTGAAGTTATGCTCACTTCGGTTATCATCCTTATTAGCTCTGGGATATGGTACAAATTTGCCTCATTTTCTTTATATGACAAGTGGAAGAAAATAATAGTCCCTACCATTTAGAGTTTTGAAGATTTGATGAATTTATGTTTATAACTTTAGTGTCTGGTATAAAGAAACTGCTAAGTAAGTACAAATAAATAAATACAAGTAATTCCCTTCTTTTCAGAAGCTTTTTTGGTTGTGTATCCCTGCCTTGGTTTTAAGCCTCAATAGAAATCTTGTTCTCTAACTCTTGCTCACCCTTTCTGTCTCTGTCTGTGGCCACTGGGACTTACAGTCTTCATTTCTGATCTTCTGTTGGTGCTTGCACATGGCACAGCGCCTCAGGATAGCTGTACAGTGAACAAATGAATGAAAAAACAAAATGAATAGTTGAATCTCTAGAGTTCAACCAGACACTCTGGGTTCTGCCGCCATTGTCTGTCCCAACTTCCACTTTCTTCTAAATCTTTGAAATTTTCCTTAGCACTTCTAATCTGGGCTTCTTGCTCCATCTTTTCACTGTATTAACTGTACACAGTTGTTTCCTGACACCGTGACATCTTTCCCCTAAAACTTATGTAGCCTAACTTTTATTTGAATTGGTTTTTGTTAAGTGAAACCTTGCAGCTAACATAGTACCTACCATCCAACTTCAAATTTTTTTTCTGACATTTTTCTCAGTCCCTCTGTAAACTTAGTTGTCTCTTCAGTTTCTAAAAGCAGAAACAATATTTAGAAAGTTCTACTCTTTAATCAATGGAGTTTAACATGAAAGCTTGACCCCTAAGCCAAACCTTTAAACACTTGACTTGACAATTTATTACTTCTGCAGTTATGGCTATTAGATGAGCCCTAGGAACAAGCAACTCATCTAACACACATTGTTCTCCTGCTGCTGTTATTAAGACAGGTGCAAACCTACATGGCATCGAGCAACAGGTCATTTGGGCAGGCAGCAAAATGACACGTCCTGGAGTTCCCAGCCACACTTTAAATACTTCACAATGTGCCCTTCTCAGGCCTTCTCAAACCAGTCATGAAAATCAGTCTTGTAGTGGAACATTGATCTTTCTTTGGATATGAGAATAGTTTTGTACATTAATTCTACCTCTGATCTCTCAGAAGTAAATATACTCATCATCCAATTTAAATAACCAACATGTCTTGAACACTGTAGCAAAAGATCAAATGGAAGAAAATTAATTTTTTTCTTGCATTTATGTACATGCAAGTACAATTTTATTTCTGGCGAAATGGACAAAATTGTTTCCCTTTTATGAATTCATTTAAGTAAGTCATAATACTGATGTGGCTATTCCATCTCTAACTGAGACTTCTAATTTGACTTAAACATTTTAAACCTCTCCATGCCGTAAGTCTGGATTAGGTTCAAATGAACTGTGCAGCTGTTGGCTTCATTTTCATTATTTTTCTTAGTACATGGAGTGTTAGGTTTTCTTCAGTGTGAACGTGGGGCATCATGTTTCTCTTATTATAAACTAAATATTTTCTCCCAATGTAAAATGCCTTCAGAAGAAAAACTGTATTGGGAGGAATTTGAAGGGGGAAAAATGGAAGCCATGTAAAATTGGAACACAGAATAGTCTTTATTCACTGCAAAAGTTTTCTTTGAAATCCTCATTATTCTTTTAATAAACAATAAGCTTACACCCTGGTTTTCTAAATTACAACAAATTAACAATAAAAATAATTTTGATTGCTTACTAGAGGAGGGTAAACTGACAGCCATGTGGATTGCCAACTGAGAGCCTGGCAGTACAAGAGGATTAAAAACAGTAGCAACCACATTTATATAAAGTAACAGCTACAGAAAAGGAATTCTTCAGGGCCATTTACTGTGCGGGTAAACTGACTTCCTGAGGACATTCCTATTGCAGCCTAATGCTCAATTTCATATCCAGTATAATGTTTCCTAGAGGCAATTCTGATAATTGCAACAGGAGTTAATAATGGATTTCACAGTTAGCAAGAGCTCCATCCCAAAATATTAAAATATGAGTGTGTTTGGCTGCTCAAAGTGTTAAGCTTTAATCACCAGAAAATTTACTTATGAGAAATATGTTATCCTCCAATAAGGCTGCACATGCACAGCAAGAGAATAATCATTAATTTGAAAAGCAATAATAACTAACCTCCCTGCCAAGTTCCCTATGGAAGACTTTGCTTGATCATTTCATGTAATTCTAACCGCAGCCTACGGCAGTGACAAAGCTCTCTTCATGAGGGCCCAGAGAAGGAACAGATCTTGCTCAACATCACACAGTGAAGGCAATTCAGATCTGTGTCCATGCTCTTGTTATCAATGTACATCACACTCCCTCTCAGTTTGCAGAGCAGTTCATGGTTCCATAGTCTGAGGCACTCACACTGAGTTCCAAAGGTGAAAGACAGTGGCACATAGTATCTTAATCTGGGGATGATGATAAAGATATGTTACAGAATTTTAGTGTAAACACTCTATGCTTTACAACATCTAACCAGCTATAGCTTTGGCAATATAGTTAGCTTTCATAAATGAATGCACAATTTCATGAAAGAGCATTTTAGATACTTTAAGTGAAGTGAATCTTCTATGCAAAAAAAAAGAAATGGGAGGCCAAACACTAAGAATCCTGTGGATGCATATTTTACATCTTAAGAGTGAATTTTAGGAAGTCACAGTTCAGTGCTTTTTGGAATCTTTATAGATTCAGAAGCTTGTTGCACTGGGCTTAGAGTCTGTTACCTAGTCACTGGGAAATTCACTTATGAACACTAAGAGTTAAAAAAGTTAAGAACAGAAGCTCCTAAGAGACACAAAGACCCTTGATCATTTATTCATTGTAGCACAATGAATGGAAATAGTGTAAAATACAACACCTGTGGCCCGAAAGTGTAGGCTGAGTAAAGTAAAAAAAAAAAAACAAACCTTATTTCTTGTCCTAATCCTGCTCTTTTCATGTCCTCATTTCCCAACCATGGCTCCTCAGTGCCCACCTCATCTGGCCCTGCTCATATTCCAATTTCTTTCTTACTTTTTTTCTCTCCCTTGTTGGCAGGTTTCTCAAAGATCCTGAAATTTCACTGGGTACTCACTCCTTTCCAGCCATACATCGTCTTTCCTTCTCTCTGCCAAGGACACTGCCAAAATCAACCTGAATTTCAAGTGTGAAGTACTGCTTTTCTTGGAAAATCTCCGCAGGCCTAGGAGCCACCATAGGACCCTTTGGCCTGTCCTGTGTTAACACTCACCCACATGAATGGTTACTGCTCCTTTAAATGTGCTGCTGGTTCTTCTCCTGGGCTGAATGGTGTCTGGCCTCTTCTTCACCAAACCCCAGTGCACAGCACTGGATAGGCAATGAATATATTTTAGACTGAATAAACAAATATATGACTTAATTACATGTCTTAATTAATGACTTAATTATAGTCTGTCATTTTTCTGCCCAGGGTTCCTCTGTGTCACTTGTTTGCCGTCACAAAAGCACTGTGGTCCTCTGAGACAGCAGCATGGTGGCTGGGATCACCAACCCATCTTTGGCACTGTCAATCCAACAAGGTGAGTTCTCCCAACACTAATCTGTAAGTTTCTTCAATCTGAGAGATTTCCTAAGAAATTTTAAATGAAATTACGTTCAATTTAACATTTGACAGGCAACTTTAAACAAAGAGAAGAACATTTTATGAGCTGTCTGGGAGACCTAGGAGCTAGCTACGGCCCCATATGGACAAATCTCTCATTTGCCAACAAAGGCAGTTCCTCCTGGTCCCCAGGCACCAGGACTAGAAAAGGATCCACTGTCATTTGAATCCTTTTTACTGACAATCTCCCTTTAACACCTGGTTTTCAGTAAGCTTGACAGTTTTTTTTTGTTAAATCATATTTCTAAGCGTGGAGTGTATGTTTCTCCTATTTATCATTCTGTCCTTGGTCTAAGTTTCTCCTCAAGGCCATCTCACTTTTCCAACAGTCAGGCTCAAGTATAGCTACCTCAGAAGTAGAGACATAATTGAAGCACATTTATCTCCACTAATTAGAAGACGGGTATCAGTTCTAATAGCTGGGCCCTGAGAGTGATGTTGTAACAACAATTAAAGTACATTGTAGCCTCTTCAAAATTTGGCACAATTTCCCATGTATCCTTCCCAGGAAAACTTAGTAAATAAGGTCCCAGCTTCTTCTCATGGCATCCAAGATCCACCATCTCTGCCTCAGCCTACCTTTGGGAAGTTTCATTTTTTTCCCAATAACTAGCACATGCTGGTTGCCTGTGGTCAGGTGGCTCCCCTTACCTGGGACTTGACTCACATTATTATCTTTACCTGGTGACTTTTTTTTTGGTACCCGGGATTGAACTCAGGGCTACTCAAACTCTGAGTCACATCCCCAGCCCTATTTTGTGTTTTATATACAGACAGGGTCTCACTGAGTTCCTTAACACCGCACTGTTGCTGAGGCTGGCTTAGAACTCGAGATCCTCCTGTCTCAGCCTCCCAAAGTGCTGGGATTACAAGCATGAGCCACCGTGCCTGGCTGATTTGTTTGTCTTTGGTACTTGGGCTTGAACCCAGGGGAACTCTATCACTGAGCTATATCCCTAGTCCTTTTAATTTTTTATTTTGAGACAGAGTATTTCTAAGTTGTTGAGGTTGGCCTCATACTTGTGATTGTGCTGTCTCAGCCTCTTGAGTAATTGGGATTAAAGGTATGTGTGACTGTGCCCAGTTTACCTGGTGGCTTTTATTTACCTTATTGAAATTACATGGGGTCTTAAAGTCAACGAACATTCCACAGCTAAGCCATGGAACCTAGATTTTAGGACACTGTTTTAGTCAGCTTTGCCTTGCTGTAACCCATATATCCCACAAGAATGACTTAGAGCAGTAAAAGTATATATCAGAGGTTCAAGTTTGTGGTGGGCTGAGCCATTGTTCTGGGTCCAACATGAGGCAAAACATCATGGTAGAGGGTAAAAGTGTGAGTTGGAGCAGAGCTGCTCATCTCACGGCAGGGAGGAAGCAGAGAGAAGCTCCACAATCCAGGTACAAAATATAACTTTCCAAAGGCACACTCCCAGTGACCCACTTCCCCCAGCTACACTCCTCCTACCTACAGCTACCACTCACTGATCCATTCACATTATTAATCCATTAAGTGGATTAACCCATCAATTAGGTTACAGCTCTCATAACCTAATCATTTCAACTCTGAACATTCTTACATTGTCTCACACTTAAGCTTTTGTGTGATACCTCAAATCTAAGCCATAACACACATTTTGTATTGTTTTCACTGAAAGAGGAATGAATATTCCTAATAATAATCTTTTGTGGAAGAAATTGCTCCTGGGGTGTAAGGAGCATATGCCATGGGCATGCCTGGACATGCAGGGGACTCACTGAGTTGCTGGCCATAAGGAACAGCAGCCCCCGACTTGCTCAGTCATGCCTGCTTGCAATGATGGGGGCCGAAAAGAAGTCCAGCTCATGCAATCGAGGGCTGCAAAGGGGCCCAGCCCATGCAATCAACAAAGGAGCAATGAGGGGCACCTAATAGCAGGCCTACTGGCTACGAGTGATAGGGGGCACAACCCATGCACATGTGCAGAAGGAAGACCCAATAGCAATTATACTATCTTACTGGACATAACCAATGGACATTGACTTTTACTGGGTGTAACCAAGCATCAGCCCACACGACCAACTTAGTCCACACCACCAACTTGGAACTGCTTTTAAACTGCTGGCCCTGCTACGGTTTTTGGCCTTGTTCCAGGGACATCAGTGAGACTGGCCACCTTGCTGTCTGTCCCTGGGTCAGCTCCACCATTCCCTGACGTCCAGCCATCGGCTGAAGACAACCACTATACAAGGACAATGTCTGCTCTTTGGCTAAAAGAAGTCTGTAAAGACTAGATGACCAGGAGGAGATGAATTAAGCTGCTCGGCAAGACCTTATTGGAATACACGCTCTCGGGCCAAATCATCCCGTCCATCAGAGTGTGTCCGGGAGAAATGGCACTGGGTCTCCGGTGCACAGAGAATTTCAAGAAAGACTGGTCAGGAAAGGGAGGGTTTGAGGGCAGGAAGGAAAGGCCAGAGTCCTTCCTGGATAGGTCAGGAAAACCTGCTGATTGACAGGAGGTGTGTCTACTGGTGCCCTCAGCGTCTGGCTGGCAGCTCCGCTCTGCAGCTGCTGACTGGTCCCCCTAATTGGACATTTTGGACCCTGACCCGACCTAACAAAGTCACCTGGCATCGGAGGTATTTTGGGGCTCGTGGTTGCCCTAGGACTACATGAATTAATTGTAGTGTTCAGGATTGTGTGAATTGTAATGTTTAGCTGCTCTAGGATTATGTGAATCGTAAGCAGGACTTAACCACCCTAGAATAGTGTAACTTACCTGTAGTGCTTGATTAGTGTGCATCAAATGCTAGTTGGGGTGCTCCAGCACACTCAACACTTTTTGCATTAATTAATTATATTGAATAATTGTTGTGATTGAACATACACCTGCATTTAAAGACAATTCACCTCTGAGTAATTATTAATTATGCATGCCGCTTGTGACATGGGATAAAAAGGACAAGAAACAAGGAGAGTGAAAATCTTGCACCTCTCTCAGAGTGGGGTCAAATAGACTTAAACTCCAGTTGTGAAGCTATCCAAAGCCTTTCTGGAGGGATCTAGCCTTGGAAAAGCTGTGAGAGGTCAGGAATAAGGCAAGTTGTCTGTCCCTAAAGGTCCAAACATAAGATTGTTTTGGGGCAAATAGTTCAAGGGGCCTGGGGACATGATAACATAGAAGGAAGGCAGGTAATAGCAACCCTCTCTCCCTCTTTGCCAATTTAGAGTGTAACACAGTAACTATTTATGTATTGAAAAATAGTTTGAGATCTGAATTGGTGTTGAACATTGGTTTATTCTTCAACTGGAAATGTGGTTGCTATTCTGGGCACTTCCATAATATCTATATTTTGACAACAACTCCTACCTGGTTTCCTGAGGCTTCCTATCTCTGGGATAAGACATGCTACCACTCTAGATGATAGTCTTATTTAGCACAACAGAATGTATCATTGTCTTAACCTGTAGGAGCACTCTCCATACCTTCCTACTCCTCCCTTCCATCCTTCCCCATTCTATGCTAATAGACTGTGCTCTCTTGCCAGAGAGCACCCCTTTGTTGGTGACCTTTGGACCTGATTGGTCCAACAGTGTATTTAAGCTTCTGTAGTTTCTGGAATAAACGGTGTTTTCTGCTCCTTGCCCTGGTGTCCCTGCTTCTTGTCCTGGGTGTCTCTGCGTCTGGCTGGGGCAGAGCAGATTCTTTACCTACACTCCGGGGCCTGGGGAGATTGGCTCTGTGAATTGTCACCACCATCCAGAGAGACCCCATATCATCTTCCCCGAGAACCCTTTCTTCTCTCCGTCTCTCTGGACCCCAACTCATCGAGAAGCCACGTGGCCCTTCCTCCCTCTTCCCCTTTATTAAAGCGATATTAACCATGCTTTGTGCCCCATCCCCTTGAAGACAGCTAGAAAGAGATGCAACTATGCATAGTGACTGAAGAACTTTCTAGAAGAGAACAAGAATTATTCAGGCATTTCACCTTTGTGAGGATAACATTGTGTATCTGCCACAATAGTGACAGAATGAGATGATACTGGGCTCCCTTAACCTAGGAGGAAGTCTAAACTGGATGACTGAATCTCATTACCCAAACATCCGTTTTTGGAGTTCTTGCTTCTAGACACAGAATGTGACTAAGGCCGAGTCCTCTTGTCACTGATTCTTAGGGGCAGTGATGTGAAATTATGGCCCTACAATAATAATAAAATACTGAAATGTGCCATGTGTGTTCAGGCTATTTTAACCAGGTGTTCCTTCTCTACCTGGAGATGCTTCTGTGGGATGGAGAATTGTTTCACCACTTTGCACAGGAAACAAAATATCTGAGGGAAAGGTGTTCTCAAGCAGGGGAACAGAACAGGCTAACATGGTGTGTGGGAGTTTGAGTTGCAGCAGGAAAACAAGGAAGTGAGAAGCCGGGACATGTTCAGTATATACATGCAGCATATGATAGGGGTCACTCCGACATAGCTCATGCCTTGCACTTTTTAAATTTTATTTTGAGGCAATTGCAGATGTATATGCAGTTGTAAGAAATCAAAGAGAAATTTCATGTACCCTTTGCCAAATCTCTCCCAACGGTAATATTTAGGGTAATTATATTAAAGTATCATGACCAGGAAAGTAAAATAGTTACATTCGCCAAATGATTTCCCAGTTTTGCTCCCATTCAGTTGTGTGTGTGTGTGTGTTTAGTTCAACACAATTTTATTTCCTGTGTAGGCTTGTGTGATTACGAGCATAGTTATGATATAAAACAATTCCAGAACAAGAATTTGAGTGCCACAGCAATTTCCTCTCACCCCTCCATTTTCAACCTTGGCATCCATTAACTTCTCCAGTTCTCTAATTTTGTTATTTCAAGAAATTTTTAGTATGTAAATTTTGGAGCTTTTCTCTTTTCACTCAACATAATTCTTTTGTGATTCATCCAAGTAGTTGCCCATAGCCATAGTATGTGTCTATTTTTATTGCTCTGCTGTATGATCTGCCATCACTCATTTAATCATTCATTGTTGATGGACATTTGGGTTGATTCTAGGTTTAGGATATTATGGATAAAACTGTAATATATATATATGGAGAGAGAGAGAGAGGGGAGAAAGTTTTTTGTTGGTGATATGGTTTCACTTTGGGGATCAATAACCAACTGCAATTTTTGAATTACATGTAAGTGCATATTCAGCTTTTGTTTTAATCAGATTTTTCACTGTTGTGACCAAAGACATTACAAGAACAATTTTAGAGGAGGAAAGTTTATTTGAGGCTCATGGTTTCAGTCCATGGATGGCCAACTCTATTGCTCTAGGTCAGAGGTGAGGCAGAACAGCATGGTAGAAATACATGGAGTAGGAAAGCACCTCAGGACATGGCAACAAGGAGCAGAGAGTGCTCCATTCACCAGAGACAAAATATATACCTCAAAGCATGTGTCCAGTGACCTACTTCCTCCAGTCATACCCTACCTGCCTATAGTTACCACCCAGGTGATCCATTCAAGTGGGTCAATACACTGATTGGGTTGAAACTCTCATAACTCTATCATTTCATCTCTAAACATTCTTGTATTGTCTCACACATAAGCTTTTGGGGAACATCTCATATCTAAACCATAATGGTTTTTTAAGAAACAACCAAACTTTTCCAGAGTGACTATACCATATATATTCTCATCAGTAATGTACAAATGATCCTGTTTTTCTGCATTCTCACTAGCATTTGGTGGTATCATTCCTTTGATTTCCTGAAGTATGTGTGTTATCATCTCATTTTGATTTGCCTTTCTCTATCATCTAATGATATTGAACATCTTTTCACGTGCTTATTTGCCATCTGTATACTCTCTTTGGTGAAATCTGTTTATTCATATTTATTCCAATTTCTAATTTGTTTGTTTTTTAATTTTAACTATTGAGCTCTGAGGGTTTTTTATATATTATTGTTTGTTAATTGCAATGCTGGAGACTGAACCCAGGGGTACTCTACCACTGAGCTATATCCCTTTTAATGTTTTTTTTTTTTTTTTTTTTTTTTTTGAGACAAGTTCTTACTAAGTAGCCCAGGCTAAACTTGTGAGCCTCCTGTCTCTGTCTCCTAATACTTAGGGTTCCAGACAAACAAAAAGATCTGCACCCTGCAGATCTGCACCCTGCAGTCTTCATACAAGTTCTTTGCTGGGTAGGTGTTTTGCAAATACTTTATATTACTTGGTAGCTTGTTTTTCATTTAATCAATGCCTTCCATAGAGTAGATGTTTTTAATATTGATTTTAATTTTTTCTTATAGCATCATTATGTTTGGCTCAAGTCTTAAGAACTGTTTGCCTATCCCTGAGTCCTAATGGCTTCTATTTTACTTTCTTTAAAGGTATTATATATTATAGTTCTAGATGGGGGTATAGTTCAGGCATAAAGCACCTGCCTAGCATATGCAAGGCCCTGGGTTCAATCTTCCAGTACAGAAAACAAAATTATAATAGTTTTGTGTTTTACAAGTAAGTCTGTAGCCCATTTGAAGTAATTTGTTGTAGAGGATTTGGATTATTGTGATGTTCATTTTTTTGTCTGTGCATGTCATTAGATTTGATACTATATATTGAAAAGTTTAACTTTCTCCCATTAAAGAACAATATTTTAAAAATATTACGCACTGGATTCATTTAATTTTACATTTCCTTTTTAATTAGCATGTGTTAATTGTATCTATTAATGGAGTTCAGTGTAATATTCCAATACATGCAAATAGTGTGCACTAATTAAACCCATTCTGTCTTTACTTACTCTCCCACCTTCCCAACTTCTAATAATCACTATTCTACATTCAGATTAACTTATTCATTACTGATGATAACTTCAAGTATGATAGAAAACATGTGGTATTTGTCTTTCTGTGTCTATATTATTTCAGTTAACCTAATATCCTTCAGTTCCATCTATTTTGCAGACTTATGTGCAAATGTCAAATGGAAATTCTCTATTCCTTTTGCTCTGTTTCTTTTATTGTCCATTTCTTTGTCGCTTTACAAAATATTACATAAAATTTCTGTTCCCACAGAATGTTTTTAAGCAAACTTGTGCAAACATAAACTTGAAAAGTCTGGACATATTATAGTGCTATCATTAGAGATTCTATTTCTGAGTGATCTCAAGTAAACAATGACCTGTTTTTTTGGGACTTTTATGATCTTAACTTCAATCTATGTGGGTGTAAGCCTAGAAGATTATGTTCTCAAGATGACTGAGACTGAGTTGATCTTGAAAAGTGCTCCATCAATTGCTTTGAACACTGAACACATAAAGAAAATTCAAGATTACTTAACTTCCTAGGCACCTCACTACTGCTTAATGAGCTGGGGACTAGAGCTGGAAAAATCCATATAACTATGTAAAAAATAAATTTGGAACAGAAAATCTTAGAAACACTATGTGTTTTCTTTATTTAAAAATAGTCAAGAATTGTTCGTTCTGTGAATAATGATGTGGAAACTAGATATGGTGAATTGAATCAGACACAAAAGTGAGTGACATAACTGAGACTATGGAGTACTAAGATGTCATACTGGAATACTACTAACAATGGGGATATATTATTACAAGTGTAGTCTGGTCACCATCATCTACAACCCCACCAGGAACAGAGCCAATGTCCAAGGTGGAGGATCTCTTTTGCCTCCTGCTGGAATTCCTCAGGAAGGATCATTGAGGAAGAAGGTGAGTGGTAAATAAAACATCCCAGGGAAGAACATATTAGGCTCCATAAAGATAGCTACAGTGTAGGAGGCAGAATGAGTTGGGAAAGGGCCTGGAATTGGGTATTACTGAAAGAGGTGGGAACCTCTCTGGGCACTTTCAAGACCTGTGATCCCTGGATACCACCACTACACTCTGGTTATCTTTCCTTGACACTTCTTCTACTCCTCACTCCCAGGAATGATGGAGCCCTAACTAGTTCTCTGGGAAGCATCTCTCTCTTTTTTAAAATTAATTAATTAATTAATTTGTTCAATTTAGGTTTACATGATAATAGAGTGCAATTCATTGTACACAGATGGAACACAACTTTTCATTTCTTTGGTTGTATGTGATGTAGAATCACAACTTACATGCAGTCATACATAAAGCTAGGGTTAACTGCTTAATCTTATAACCTGAGAAAATGGGAATTTAAACCAAAATTTGGATGCTCTGGAATGATGGATGATCTTGAACCAGGTAGGATACAACATGTTTGTAAATAATTCACCTTCCTTTTTTTTAATTGTAAGGTAGAATGTAACTGAGTACAACAGGGATATAAATTAAAATTCAGTATTTTTGATATTTAAAAAAGAGCACTGTATGATGGAAATGTAGTTATTAGACTTCCTTTGGCTGGCTGCATGAGAATTAGGATCCAGGAGGGTAAGCCACCAATCTGGGTCTGGAATGCCCTTTATTCATTCCCAAGTGATGTAGTGGCAGACTCCCGGTGGTAGGAGGCATTGGCTTTGCCCTCTAAACTAACTTCTAAATGACTCGTGAATTCTTTACATCAACTCTGGCAAGGAAAGAGCCAAGACTTGCTTGAAAATTCTTCGGAGAAATTCACTCAGTCCTCCCCAGTCCACTTATGCTTTCAATTCATTCTTTTATTGAAGTGAAACTCACTGCCTCGTAACTTCTTGACAGAAGCTGTATGCTCCAGAGTATGCGGAAAAAATTTGAAAACTGCGTGCATATGACAGGCTTTTAAGAATGTGAAGACTGTTCTCATGTCTCCTTCCAAAGCATTTTCTTTCCCAGATGAAATAACCATGTCTGTTTAGTGAATGTGAGCTGTGCAAGGCACATGCTTGATGTGCTCCTTGCATCGTCACATGAATCTTGTCAAGAGCACTGCCAGGGAGGTAACATTATTGACACTTTCAGATGAGTAAATTGAGGTTCAGAGAGGCAATGGCCTTGAGGTCCCCTAGCTGCATTAAAGCTGAGACTGGAACCCCAAATGCTCACTGTGGAGTTCACATTTCCTTTCTGCAGTTTGACTTCCATGGTTAAGTGCCCTCAATTCCTTTACCCTTCACCTCATACACCAGACTCTATATTATCCTTGCTCTCATCCAAACCTCCTGAGGTGAATAGTGTGGGTTTCTTTTTTTTTTTTTCCTGTTGTTTTGTTTTGCTTTGCCTCTGGCTTCCTTAGGAACAACTGGTCCTTGAGGACATTCCAGAAAGTTATTGTAGGAGCCGATATTCACATGTGAGCGTCCATGACCTTTGCCCATGTAAGAGTTAGACAGAGAGACGGAGGGCCATACAAGCCAAATATAGCCCTTTCCTGGAATTTTTTTTCCCCTTATAATTGGAAATTTGAGAGGGAAGTCATCCTTTTCTGGTGAGTGGAATTTTAAAACATAAAAAAGATGAACTTCTGGAGGCCCTTTATGGAGAAAACCAATCTACAGAGAATGAAAGAGAGTTGACAGGCTGGGGAAGCAGACGCAATGATGTGAAACAGAGAGGACTGCAGAGGGAAAAAGTAGGGGAGGAGAGAAAGGAAGAGGAGGTGAAGGGACAGGAGAAAAGCAAATGTGAGAATAGTGGTTTTACCTGTACCTCTGTGTTCTACTGTTGGAATGCTCAACACTTGTGAGTCAGTCTCTTTCACAAGGGTGCTTGGTTTGAAGGCATCCCTTTAAAATCCAGGTGCCAACTGATAGTCATAAGAGATGGGACCTTTCAGTGGCATTTTGACCATGATGCCTTCTTTCTCACAAGTGAGATTAGGGCCTATGTAAAGGAAACTTCACACAGTACTTGACTAGCTTGCCTTCCCTCCTTTGCCAAGTGAGGACACAGCTCTTCCCTTCTAATAATATAATAAGGCACCCTCTCTGAAGGAGAGAGCAGCCTCGATCAGACAACCAAATCTTTCTGTACTATGGCCTTGGACTTCTTAGAACTATGAGAAAGTAAATTTCTTTTCTTTATACATTTCCCAGTCTCAGGTGTTCTGTTACAGCAGAAAGAATATTAAATAAGACAATGGCTATGGCTGAGTTGTTCTCAGCTCTACCAGGATCCTAAAACAAAATTGGGAGCAGTTTATGTGAATGACTCTAAAAGTTGAATTTAACTAAGTTCAGATGGGGTGGAATGCAGTGAGAATTCTTCTGTTTCACTTTGGGAAGTCAGCATTGTCTTCATTATACCATAGCTGAGCAGTTGGTTTGTCTATTGCCTATAATCCCAGGGGACTCAGACCATATGCACATGAAGTCTGTAGCTTTAGGCAGCTTGGTATAAAAATGTTAAGACTGGGTGCAGTGGCGCACACCTGTAATCCCAGCACTTTGGGAGGCTGAGACAGGAGAGTCACGAGTTCAAAGCCAGCCTCAGTAAAGGCAAGGCGCTAAGCAACTCAGTGAGACCCTGTCTCTAAATAAAACACAAAATAGGGCTGGGGATCAAGTATCCCTGATTTCTATCCCCAGTACCACAAAAAAAAGTTAAGATATTGAGTGTGTCAGCTACTCTTGGCCTTCAAAAGGGTGCTGCAAGAAATCTCCAGTAAAACCATCCCATCTAAAAGCCAATAAGAAAGAACAAGTCTCATTTAAATAACCAAAAAAAGTGTCGTCAGGACTTAAAAGCCCACAATTTTCACTGAAGAACATTATGATCATATATCAAATAGCTTTTTTGTTTTGTTTTGTGGTGGTGGTGGTTGTTGTTTCCCTCAAGAATGACCTGAGAAAATGCTACACATATAGTTAGTGAAAGAAAAACAGTGCTGGAATACTACTGCCAGCCTGGAAAACCAAAGGCTGAAGTCTGACAGGGCAGCTAACTATAACCCTTATGGTCATTCTTTTACTGAATGGAATGCATTTTCGCCATTATAAGATAAAAATTATTTTTGGTTATTAGCAAAATAATTTGCATTGTAATTAGGCAAAAATAATTTACAACTTGTGAGTCTTCAACAAAGTAGCATCAGTCTTTCAAAGATCATAAAATACCTAGGCTGAGCAATAGAAAATGACCCTTAGGCAAGCGGTTTAGGCAATGATATAACTTTGATCAAACTGTCCCATTTCCCTTACTTGAAAATATTAGATTTTTTTGTTTGTTTGTTTCAAAACAAGATGTGTATGGAGTAAAGTTCTTTGTGTATGTAGTTCATGGTCTTTGTAAATCTGCAATTTTCTGCCTTACCATAATTTAGAGCATTGATTTGGAAACCTGGAATATGTAAAGGTAAATAGGGGAATCCTAGCAGAATCGGCAAAATCACACATAAACATCTCCCTTAAAAGATGGTCATCATAGCCCTAACTTTATGTATGACTGCATATATGCTGTGATTCTATACAACTTAGAACTAGAGAATTGATATGTTATCCTCTATGTACAATGAATCAAATTGCACTCTGTTATCATGTAAGCCTAAATAGAACAAATAAATAAATTAAATATGAAAAAAAATTATTACATGCTGAGCAAATAAACATTCATAGACCTGAAAAAAAAAAAGTACCCATTTCTGCTAACCCTTGGCCTGATAAAGATACCCAAGAACAGTCTGCATCAGCTCTCTTTTGGCTAGCCTGTGTTGTATTTTTCCAGTTGTACTCCAAAGTACAATTAGAAAGTACAATTGTAGGACTCCTAAGCCTGGAGCTAAGAAGCTGAAACTGAAAGGCAAAGTTCAGATTCAAAGGGCACAACTAGGTCTTATATATGAAAAATATAGAAATATATTTATTTTAAGAACATTAAAAATACATATCATTAATGTATTATATTTATATAAATTTAAAATATATTTTAAAATAAATGTTTATATATGCATGTGCATGTGTATATATTTAGTGAACTGGGAAGCTTAGAAAGAGCATCATATTTAAATTGCTATACAGATGACTAAGATTTAACCAGAAGAATGTCTTTTAATTGAGTATCCTATACAGTGGTCACCTTAAAACCACCATATATCAAAATTAACCAGGGACCATGTTAAAAGATCAATTTTTTAAACTCTACATCTGGAGATTTAGTAGGTCTGAGTTGAGGCCAAGATATCTATGTTTTCACATTTTCTTGCCTTCCTGGATTTAGAGGCTGGTGGGCTGTGGATATCTCTCTGAAATCTTTCCTGGGGTCTGTCCTAGACACGTGCACCCACAACTATTACCCTTGCCATGTAGAGTGCACACCTGTGGGAAGAAGGTTTTGCTTGTTTCCCTTTGTGTCTGCTTGTGAAAGGGATTGGGTGAGGGTCACGTCACATTGGGAAAGTGTGGGGAGCCAGCTGACCGAGAGGAGAATGCCTTTTACTGTCAAGGAAGAAAATTAATGAATGGATACCCAAAGACTATTTTCAACATGTCATTTTTCCTTATGTTTGTTATGAGAAGGAAATGATGTGCAGTATAATAGTAAACACAGTATGATCTTTCTACTTCCCTTTTTCTAAATGAGAATTTTACTGAGGTTGTTTCTATTTTTCTTTCGTCATTGTTACAATAATGTCCTAGGCTTAGATAATTTAAAATTTACACCATGTATTTTGGATGCCTAAGGGGCGACGTGCAGATTTGACTAAGACTATATAAGAAATAGAAATGTCTCTTAGAAGAAAGAATAAGCCTATGAAATTGTTTCTGGATAAACTATTTGGGTTATTCCTATTTGGAAAGGCTGGAGATAAGTGCATATACAGTTGGACATGATACTAAGAAAATATATCCAATACTAAAAGGGGAAAGACTTTTGCATTATCCTCTTAAATCAAGCAACAGCAGTCTAGCAGTTTGTAAAAATAATATATATGAGAAAAATTATATAAATGATGCATGTCTACAGGAAAATTAAAGGTTTAACTGTAATAAATATATTTAAGTTAATAACCTAACTAGTTCATTAAACATTTATATTCTCATCTTCTTCAGGTAACATTTTTTCCTCTCATTCTGGGGATTCCATATTCCCAATTCTAAGGATGTGACCGTCATTGTATAACACAAAATATTGTTCTTCTAGGCACAGTAAATTGATCAATGGGAAAACATTCAAATAAAGCCACTAATCCAAATAACTCAAATAAATAGAATCTTTTCCTGGGATTTTTTAATATTAAATTTAAAAAGAGATCAGGCAAGTTCTCCCAAAAGTGAAAGTTGCCATATGTCAAGTACAATATTCAATAGTTTCCCAGTATTCATTGATGATGGAAGATTTAGAGAGGTGAATCATATTTCATTACTTTTGGAGTTGAGGCTATTCTTTATTGAGAAAATAATTCTGTTTAAATACAATTGAGTGTTCAATTCTAAAGAGAGTTGAAAGAGGGAATGTGTGCAATGATAGCAATATCAGCTCTGAGTCAGATGGTGAGTATAGTCCATGGAGGTAAGAACTTATACAGAGATCTATACACAAATGTTCATAGCAGATTTATTCATAATAACCAAAACCTAGAAGCAACTCAAACATTCTTTAATGGTGAGTGGTTCAACAAACTGTGGCACATCCATATCATGGAATACTACCAAAGAATAGAATACTTCCTCTTTAGGAACAAATTACTTGTCTTACCCTTTTCTGCACTGCTATAACAGAATGCCAGACAGAGCGACTTATAATGAATGAACATTTATCTCACACAGTTCTGTAACCTGAACAGATGAGATCAAGGTGCTGACCTCTATCAAGGGCCTTCTTGCTGTGCCATGACGTGGCAGGAGGACTCATATTGCAGAAGTGCAGAGGGCGGAAAAGTGAGGGAGGGGCAAACCCATTCCTGAGCCTTCATGACCTCAGCTCCTTTCAAAGGTCCCACCTCTTAAACTGTTACAATGGCAATTTCATTTCAACGTGCATTTTGGAGGGAATAAGCATTCAGACCACACCACCACTGACATACACAATTACTTGGGATGTGACATAAGAGAATTAGGCTGAGTGAAGTCAGTTTCCAAAATGCTACATACTAGTAGCATCACTACTATGCACCTGGGTAATTTTTCATTCTGTTTACAAGTTTTGAGTTGAATGAGTCCTTAGCTCAGTGCATTGCCAGTTTTGCTCTCCCTGCTCTGGTCAAGGGCATTGTTTCTTTAAGGATAGCTCACCCAAATGATTACAACTCGCTAGAAGCATGTGCCGTGGGAATGCTGTGATTCCTAATCCACTCAGACTCCATAATCAGATGGACACAGCATTTTCCCAGGAGAGTCTTGGGATGCCTCAAGGAACAAACAGCCCCAGAACATCAATACATAAACTCAGCTCAGCTAAGATCCAGCACAAATGTGAATGAAAACATTTGGAGGAGAATTTCTTCCTCATGCCACCAATAGATAACAATTTGGGGCCTTTCTTGTAGAATGAATTATGCTTTACATTTTTTTTTTTATTCAGAGGTAGACAAAAAACAGGAGAAACTTTCTAATCAATACCAGTTTGGCAGTTGTCAGGAAAAGAGAGACTTAAAAGCAACACCTCTGCTTTTTAGCTTTTAGATATTTTGTATTCGAACAGAACAGAGAACAATACTATTGAATTGAAAGGATTTTTGTTTGTTTTGCTTTTTATTTTAAAAGTTGCATGAAATTAATATGAAGGCAGTCCAACTTATTTACTTGTTTCAAGTAAGTATCTTCATTCCACATCTGTGTGCTGTCAAACACACCCATGTGGAACTTCTAACAGCTACTATAGTCCTTCCCTGAACTTGCTGTAAATTCAGGCCATCTTCTCCATAACCTAGGTGCCTGCAACTTTGTGGTTACATGGTCTGTGGCAGCTCCAGGCTTAGTTCAGATCTTTGGAAGATTCGTATTTCCTCCCTTGAAATTCAGTTGCCAACAAGGGAAACTGGGTTTCTCTTCTGGAGACAGGTCATACACAGAGAGCCTACAGGCAGGATCCTGGCTTTCCTGCCCAGAGGGGTGCAGCCCAGAGCAGGTGAATGCATTACCCTTAGGGGATCCTAGGAACAGTGAGTGGGGCAGAGCCACCCAAGCCAACCACAAAAGCATGGGAAATAAGAAGTCTTCATAAACTTGTGTCACTGAGTTCTGGAGCTGTCTTTTATACTACAATCCAAAGATAAACACACACCATCTTCCAGATTTTAGGCAGAGCTGATGAAATCTGGTACTCAAGATTGCAAACATTTCTATCAGTGTTTACTTGTACTCAGTGTCCAAGAATTCTGTTTATTGTTTTCTTAAGAAGCATAGTTTTTAATGATTATCTACTTAAACACTAAGGAATACCCAGCACAGTACCACTGCTGCTAGTAATAAACAAAAGTAGTATTGGGACCTGGGTTGGGTAACCAGCTTGGGAAAGGGAACAGTGATTGTGTTCCAGAATCCAGAAGGACTCAAGCCAGAGATAGGAGGGAGATCAGTATCTTCTGTTCCCCAGATGGGCAGTTTACAGCCTCCATGCATGGCCAGACTACTCAAGGACAGTTCCTAAACAAGCACCACACATCTATTCTTCCAATATAGATTTTTTTTAACCAAGTCGCATTAGTATATATTCGTCAATAGATCAGTTTGAAAAATGCTGAGCCCTAGTAATAGTTCTGTGAACCTGTACTCAAAAGGTATTTTTGAAGAGAAGCAAGGTGAAGACTGGGGCAAATTATTTCAAAATACAGGTTAGACACCATCTAATCTCAAACTGAGAGATAATAAAAAGTAAGCAAACTCATTCTGGGCTGCAAAAATGTTGGAATGTCAGAGTGAAATTAATACTCATGTTTCTGATGAAAGGTCTCAAACTGAGCACTGTGGATTATTCTAGGCCATTAATAACCACAAAGTACTTGGAAAAACCATGGCAACATCCAGTAGCAATGTACAGTACAATCACCCTGATTACCATAGAATTAGCACAAAACAAATGTTTGTTCTTTTCCTAAATAGTTGTATTATTATGATGGTAACAGCTTCTTATTTACCAAAGGTTTTCCCACCGCCACGCCTACCCTAAACAAAGGGAACACACATCTTAGCTGGGTATTTGTTTCTGATCTCTTATCTCAAGATCTCAGTATAGTACAGAGGGGAATGGGTGATAGTTGACCTTTCATTTCTGTCCCCTCTTGCCTCAATCTGATACACAAGAAAGCATAACACACACATCAATCCATTGATCATTCTCTGGGTGCCACAAAGGGGGATGTTAACCTTTAAAAATGTGCCTTGAAGCTTCAGATTCAAATGGCCAACCTGAATTGCATGTTTAATTGAAATCATGTAATTTTCATTTCTCTAGGATCCACAATACACGGACCCCCAATCCCATGTTTTCCTGGCATAAATAGCCTACGAAGTGGTGGGCAGACTAGAGTCTGTGGCATGTTAGTTACCTGCCTCTGGGCATCTACTGTGTGCACCAGACAAAGATGCAGTCAGTTCAGGTATCATCAGGGGTGGCAAGTGGAAGCTGAAGTTTAGTCCCAGCCTGTCCACTTGCCAGTGTTGTGAGCTGTGACGACAGCTGGCACTCGGCTGTCCCCAAAACCCCCTTTTCACAGTACCCAGCACCACGCTTCCACACGTGATTGAAGCAATTAGCTGCCGTGCGGCTGATGTACCCCGCAGAGGACTGGTGGCTCGTCTGACACATCTGGGCACCGAAAGTA
Organism: Geosciurus inauris; assembly: GCA_004024805.1. Taxonomy (NCBI): domain Eukaryota; kingdom Metazoa; phylum Chordata; class Mammalia; order Rodentia; family Sciuridae; genus Geosciurus; species Geosciurus inauris. The sequence goes on from PVHX01003606.1 coordinate 55,098, forward strand.
ATTGAAACAGCTGCTTCTGCCCATATGGCAGCAAAAGCTGGTCGTGCAAAGTCTGCTGCCTGGGCTGCACCAACCTCGGGCAAATTAGCCGTCATTAATCCCCAGATCTGACCAGCATACACAGAGCCACTAATCAAGACAGCTGGGGGATGGGGGTGCCTGGGGAGAAGAGTCCTTAAGATTTCTTAATGGCATCCCAGGTTAAAAAATAAAACACACAAGAACAATTACAGTCTTCCTATTCCTTGACTGCTTGCATTCCTGTGCCTGACAAGGATGAGCTCTATCTATTGGTGCTCTTCATTAGGAGATTGCTAAAATAACAGTGTGGCTTTCTGGAAGTGTCACACTGCTCTGTGCAAGCCTGGCATCCTGCAGTTATAAATAACTGGTTGCATGGAGAGTGAGAACAGGACGTTGTGCAGTCGTGGTGTGCGGGCTGGCCCCGGAGTTCAGAGAATCACGGTAATCAAGGCCCTGCTCTGAGGAGGTCAACAGCATCCAAAACAGATAGAGACAGGGGCAGCTGTATCTTCCTCTACAAGGTGTTCTGCTGGTTTTGGGAAGAATCTATTTCTCCCAAACTTTCAGGGATGGGCCTTCTATTTTGATACGCGCGGAAATTTTAGGTAAAGACTAGCAGTTAATTGTTGCCAATGAGCCTCGTTGACAGGTGAGAGGTCAGGTGCCATCTAGCAGGTAAAGGAGATATCTCTCATCCCTGATGCAGAGATTTATAATAAGATAAACACTGCAGCTGCAAAGGACTGTGTTGACTCAACTTGTCCTTTGCAGGATGGGGACAGGCGGCTGTCTCATTCACACCCTAGAATGGGTGTCATTATTCAGAGGGCTCGTCATTATGCCTGACAACACCCTTGTGTGTTAAAAAGGTGGTGTGGTGCATGTGGTGTGGTGGCAAGGTGGAAGTGCAATCCCAGAGGTGTCAGAGACTGTCCTGAGTGATAGAGGTTTAAGGGCTGGTTTAAGCATTGCAAGTTCCTGTCACTAATTCCTTGGCCAGAGAGAGTTCAGAATTGGGGTTTCAATTCTTTGAGAAATGGAAATTTCATAATTAATTTGAAATAAGAAAATACAGATCTGAATAAGAAAATACAGCTGCAGTTGGATTTATCCTCAATGACTTTGGTTCCTGGTTTCATCTCTGAGTTCCGCAGTTTCCTATGACAGAAATTCTTGTCCCTCTCTTATAGAACACATGTGCTCTTTCCTGGTATCAGTGTGAATCACCTCTCCTTGGTTTATTAGAGAATATTTTCAGTTTCTCCCCATTGTTTTTCACCTGTGCTGATCTGTCCTATATGATAACTAACCTAAAATAAATAACTCTATGTGAGGCAATTTTTATTTGATTGCCTACTTACACAGAACATTTTTTTCCCCATCAATCTCGAGGTCATCATGATAACTGTTGTTTTTTGGGACTTTTGCTTAGGTAGTGAGGTGGGAGCATGAAATCAACCGTTGTAAATATAGCAACATAGCAGTTTTTGTCAGAATAGCTATTTCAAAAAACATGGACAGAGAAGTATATGCTATAAAAATATTTTGTGATATATCTTCCAACTTTTTAAATTATGATTATAAACACGAAGAATTAACTTATTTCTTAATGCAGTGATCAGCTTTGCAAACAATAGGCATTGTCTTACCCTCCCCTTCAGATATTACATTAAGTGGGTTCTTGAGCCCAGTGTATATGTTTTTCCCTTGAATTCATATTCTGTGATACTGCTCTTACTTCAGATTTATTCCATTTTGTCTGCATAGCTTTTGTGAAAGGTTAAATACTAGCATTTAAAAATATTAGTATTTGTTTTAAAAATTGTGAATGCATATTCATTTATTCATTTAATAAGCCTTTATTATGGCCTATTATATGCCATATAGTGTTATACAGCCATGTGGAATAACATCGGATCAAAGCTTTGTCCTCATGGAGTTTGCAATCTATTGAGAGGAAAGAAAGAGGAAATAAATAATTGAAAGTCATATCATCCACCCAATGGTGTTGAATGCTAGAGGAAAAACAATAAAGTGGATAGGAACTGAAACTGGAGAGAAAGGGGTGGATGTTGGGAGAAACCTGTAGATTCTCTAGATGAGATTATATATTACTAGAGAGTTTGAGCACTAGTTGTATTTCTGACTAATATTTAACAATTCTGAGGAGTCTGCTCCAGTTCAAATATAAAGTATCCCTCAATGGCTCTTGTGTTAAAGACTCAGTCTCCAGTCCTTCTGGGAGGTAGTGGAATCTTTAGGAGGTAGGACCTTGTGAGAGGTCTTTAGGTCATTTTGGGTGTGGCCTCAAAGGTGCTGTGGAAATCTGGCCCCTATTCTCTTCCTCCTTTTGGCTTCCTGGCCATGTTGTGAGTTGTTTTCTCTGCCATGTGCTATCATTGCCCTTCAGCAGCCCCATCAGATATCTAAAAATGATGAGTCTACATGATCATGGACTGGAAACTCTTAAAAGCATGAGTCAAAATACACCTTTACTCTTTATAAATTGATAATCTCAGGAATTTGTTATAATAATGGAAAGGTGACTGACACAGAGGGTACTGCAATAATTGAAGCAAGAGACATCTGTAGTTTGGACCAGGTACTCACAGTAGGGGAGCTGAGAGAGTAGAATCAAGAAGCACAAAAAAATCAGAGCCAAAGGATTCACTGAGGAATCCCTTGTGAGTTTTGAAACAAAAGAGTCAAGGTTACTGGATCCTTGCTGTGTGCCAGATTCTGTGTTAAAAACTTTATATTATCTCATTTAACCATCAAACAGTAGTATGAGATATGAACATCTTGACCATTCTACATAGTAAAAATAACTTGTCAAGGTCATTTATGTCAGAATCAGTGACAAACTAGGTCAGGAACCAGGGTCTGTGTGACTTTAGTGCCCTAGAATTTAATTCCCACTGTCTTTTGAGGAACTAAGGAGAGGACAGTGTGAAAAAGCTAAGTCTCAACCATAGCTTGACTTTTTCAGCATTCAAACATGCTTTAGATTGCAGTCTTGAGATTAAAAACAACATATGACTTGTCTCCATGGTTCTTTACTCCTTTTTGAAACAAGAGTCTCAATCCTCTGTAAGTTTTTTGTCCATATTTACTCCATTGATTAAAAACAAACAAACAAACAAAAAACCTTTCCCCCATTTCCTCAAATTTTGTTCTTCATGGGATAAAACAGAATGACTTTGTCATGAGATAAATATTTCCAACATTGGATAGTCATGGCTTAGACTCAGCCTGTTAAATTTATTTTCTAGTGCCACAGTATATCCCTGCTGAGCTGAGGGAAGATAATCTGAATCATCTTTCAAAATTCCTCCAGTGCAGGATGTGGGTGGTATGTCAAGAGCACTTGCCTAACCTCTAGCGTGTATAAGCCTGGGATTTGATTTTCTAGCATCACAACAAACAAACAAACAAACAAACAAAAACAACCCAAGAAAAGAAAATATTCTTCAATTCCTCAAATGTTTTTAAATGATGAATTCCTTGGGGTCTTACTTGATAGCTGAGTAGTTAAGATCCCACATTCTTTACATTCTTGAGTTAAATAGATTGTAGTTTTTTCTTGTTCTGCAACTTTTAGCTGGGTGAGTAATGGTGAGTAATTTTACCTCTCTGAACTAATGTTTCCTCTTTTACAAAACTGAAGTTAATAATATCAATGCTAGAGTGTAGTTGTGTGAAAATTGCCACCATGCATAGAGTCCTTACATGTAGTATCAAATAAATGCTTGATAAATATTAGCTGTTTTCAAAATAATGCTAATAATTATTATCATAGTAATCACTATCATATAACTAAATTCTGGCTGGAATACACCTAACCAAGTTGGACTAGAATTGTAGATTGTCAACTGGAGATCCATAATATTGAATTTGCTTCCTCAATCATGTAGATGTGTTTTCCATTGAAGCATTGTTAATACCTTTTACATATAGACCTTAGACAATTATGAAAAACAGGTTTTTAAGTTATGGATTTGCAAGCAATGCAGGAACCATAACATTGTGATTCAGAGTTAATTACTATTGATTTAACTAATAATTAGGTAGTACTTTCCTGGACATACCTCTAAAATTTATGGGGGAGAGTGCAAGAACACAGTTAGAGGCCCATATACTGTATATTTAAATATTGAAAATATCTCACACCCTGGAATGTATAACTCATCATCTGAGGATGAGTACTGCATGCTGAACTCTGGTTCAGATATATATATTGCACTTTATGCTCACTTCTCACTCCATAACAGTCCACATGTCTTCTGTCCCTGAAAGCAGTAAGACCTTGGAAAGCAGGCCCCTAGCAGGGGGTACTAGCAGAGGTGAGGGAAGAGTGTAATGAATTCAGACAGCTCTGTGGTAGGAGCCCTTATAATAACAGGTCCACACAGCCCCAAAACATCCTCTGGAACATAAATGACAGGAAAGTGAGCTTCTTTATGTAGACTTCAGAAGAGTCTTACCTACTTGACCTTGCTAGATATGACCTTGCAAGTGGTATTCAGGAAAAATAGCATAGACCTCTCTCAATCCATCCACTAGTCTTTCTCCTTCCTTTATCTTTAACTTTGGGTTTCCAGAATGGTTCTTTTCAAGAAGAAAAGGCAGAAAGGTGGAAGTAGAATAGTATATTGGAAAGATAACAAGAAAATCCTCCTGGGTCTAATGTTTGCTTGGTCCTTCCATCTCCTTACCAGAAGATGACATTTCAACATAAACTACAGCATCCAAGGCAGAAAGATGTAATGATCTGCATGAAGGAGTTGGACTCATTTACCAAGCCCCATTCTACTGGCAGAGAGCAGCTCCATTTCAACTGCTTTGTAAAGATTTTGTGGATCAAGTTTCTTTGCTAGCCAGTTCTGAAGGGGGAATATGATTTACCTTCTCTGTCTACACGTGTGTATGAAATGATAGACCCCATCCCCATTCATGTTAAGGGTTTTTACGGAGGAGTGTAGCCTGGTGGGGGATGGGTTATAAGTAACAATATTTTCTCCTTTTGGTTGAATGCTTGAGAAAAATGAATTAGCACTTCAACAGTGTTAAAGAAGCTGACACACTAGTTTTATTCTCCCTTTTTAAACCACTATCTCTGGTTCCTTTTCTTTCATATAGCATTGTGGTATGTAGGAGGAGGAAATCAATTCATAGGGTCTAGTTATTTCACAGTCTAGTTATTTCCTCTTTCAGTTCTTTGTATCTCCCTTCTTTTGTGGTCCCATTGAAAGGTGGTCTTTGTGGACACTTAGAAGACTCAGCATCCCAATCAAAAAGAACCAGATATGCAGTTAGGTATTCATTACTGTTTTGTAAGTTTCCTCTATGAAAGCTGATAAGTAAGCAGTAGAGTTGGAAAATGAAATCCTCCATTGACTTTAGCTTCCAACTTTGTCTCAATTGCTGACAAATCATAATCTTCCAATTATGCAGAGATGAATTCCCAATAAAGACCACACACTTTAGCAATAAATTTCTTCATTAACTTCTAAGTGTATTTTTTTAAAGCCTGATAGGCTTTATTGAATAGAAAACAGTCCTTTTTTTATTGGCAGAAAGATGTCAAGTCCACGTGGGAAACAGAATGAATGAATATACCAAGGACTCAAGTTCTGTGTCCTTATTCAATTTTCTCAAGTTTGAGGTCAGAATATATTGCTTCTTGTCACAGGTTGGTATGAGATATACAGAACAAAGGATAAACATACTGAGATATTTTCATGTTTACATTTTAGTGATCTATAAACTAATAAAGAAATGAATAAATTATATTTCTGAGCAAATGAAGGGATAATAATTCAGAACTGATTATAGAAAAGTAATTACTAAACTAATACTCTTTTATTTCCTAAACTGTTGTCTTGATCAGCTTTTCCTCTGGTTTTTGGAAGAATCAGTGTTGCATATGCTCAGAACAGATAGTATATAACTTGATTTTCCCAGAATGGATTTTTTTTGGGGAAGTGGGTACCAGGGATTGAATTCAGGGTTACTGGACCCCTGAGCCACATCCCTAGCCCTATTTTGTATTTTATTTAGAGACACTGAGCGGCTTAGTGCTTCACTGTTTCTGAAGCTGGCTTTGAACTCATGATCCTCCTGTCTCAGCCTCCATCACCACTGGGATTACAGGCTTGTGCCACCATGCCCAGTCTCAGAATTTTTCTTGAGTGACCAAAGTCCTTGCTTCCCTGGGTGTATATTACTGGAGCCTGAGGAGAAGGAGACTCACACAATGCCAGTCACCTACTACTGTCTTCCAGCTCCAAAAACCTTTTTGTGACACTTGAGGGAAACCACCTCTGGGCTTTGCCAGCAGCCTGTTCGCCCAGTATAGGCTCTGCAAATAGGGGCGATGAGAGAGGGGGAGAGCCTACAGGAGGGACAGGCTCCCTTGTTCAGTCTGTGTTCCTCTAGCGTTGCTTCAGCTTCATTCTCACCTGGGAACCAGCCTTGTTGTGTCCTTCTAGAGGTTTGGGCAGCAGTCAAGTGGCATTCCCTCCTTAGTATTCTGAGCCCAACACACAGAGCTCTTCTGCTTTACTTCTGAATTGCTAACCACACTACTTCTCTGTGTCCCCCAGTCGTTATCCTTGTGTTATTTACCTCACTGTTCTCTTTCTGATCTTTAAGCAGCCCAGGACTCATATAACCAATTCCTTGTATTAAATTCTGGACTCTGGCTATGTGGAGGTATTGGGGATTTTGGAGGAAAAAAAATTTTTTTTTCTCCTACGGGCTCAGGTTCTGTGACAAAACTTAAGAATGAAACTGGCCAATTAAGAGGAGAACTTTATGCAAATTTATTCAATATTTTAATATGTGCATGGGAATCTTCAGAAGGAAAGAGAAGAACCAAAGAAGCTGTTAGGACTAAGAAACTGCATACCTTTGGACAGAAAGAATAATAAACTATGAGAATATGACATGACAAAGGGCAAGGATCACAAAATTAAGCAACAGTGATTAAAAATTATATGGGATCCAGGTGTGGTGTCACATGTCTGTAATCCCAGCTGCTCAGGAAGTTGAGCAGTAGGATCCCAAGTTCAAAGCCAGCCTCGGCAACTTAGTGAGGCAGTAAGCAACTTAGGGAGACCATGTCTCAAAAAAAGGGGGCTGGGGATGTGGTTCAGTGAACACCCCTGGGTTCAGTCCCTGTTACCAGAGCAAGTGAGGAGAAACTACATGGAAGAAACAAATGGAAGATAGGGTTATTTTAGTACCTTTATTTGTACAGGTTAATTTTGGTGTTGGCTCCTAGATTCTGGTGACAAGAATGCTCTTCTCTTTCTTGTATAGAGAGAACCTTTCCATGGGAACTTTTATGACCTGCTTTCAGGTAGAAAAAGGGAGGTAAGAAGGTCCTTCCTGCATCTCCTCCTCCCCAAACCACTTCAGCTCAAAATAATCAACATGCCACAGAAGCATTTTGGGGTGACATTTGGAAACATTTCAGGAGAAATACAAAAGGAATATAACATGTCTGAAAGAGAAATTCTACTAGACAGTTAAGATTTAGATAGATACGGACAGTTGGTTCTCATTATTTATGGTAGTTAGGTTGTACAAAGTCACCAGGAACACTGAATGGTGAATCCAGGACTATTGCTCCTAGAGGAAATGCAGGGTTAGGCTCCTTCAACCTTCAGTTCACAATAGCTTTATCAACCAATCAATCCATAACTTTATTTTCTGTGTATTTATGATTAAAGAAACCTTATTTAATACAGTTGATTCATTAATATTGAATTTACAATCAACAGCATGATAACTCATGCCTAAATGAAACTGATTGAATATGTACATGTATGTGTGTATATTGGTATGTATATACATGTATGTGTATTAGAAGTATGTATACATGTATATAAACTTATAAATATTCATTCTCCCAAATGAACACTTGCTTTTGAAGCATATGTGAACTAATTAGCTTATATTTTCTGCTCTTGGTCCAATCTGCTACTTAAAACTTCTAGTTTTTCTGTGGTATCATCAAATCCCAATCCCAATAGTTTTGGAAGCAACAAAATGTTTCTTGGGTACTCATGAAATAGGTATATCTAACCTATGTTTATATTCCACACTTGCAGCATTGTTTGAAGTGGGGGCTGCCAAGTTCACTAAAGGCATTAGTTACCTTGAGCAGGACAATGATGATTTCCTCTAATCCTCCCAAACCACAATATACTACACTGCTGTGTGGGATTCTGTGCAGAAGTAGGGACAAGGATCATTATAAAAACCTGTGCTCTCAGGTATTTCATTGTATGACAAAATATGACCTAATGGAATTGGGTAATGTTTTTCTGCAGACCTGTGCCAAGCTGTCTCTCTAAAATTTACCAAGGGATATTTAACAAATGCAGATTGTGGTAGGCATTTTTTGTCTGACCATCTAATTGATAAGTCTCCCACAGCACTCCCTGGTAAATTTAGACTACACTCTCAGGCAAGTCTAGATCCTCCTCAAATCCAGGATGGAGATCAGTTACATATTGTTTTAATTCCACTTTTCTAACTAGTAATTATTTAGGACTGGATCTGTGCTGCAATGCTGGCCAAGGGGTAATGAGAGTAAGTCAAATGGAGAGACAATGGCCCAAGGAAGGGACTCTTTCTTCCAGTTGTGGATATGTTTTACAAAGATTTGCGATGCAGCAACTGTAGTGCAATTTTGAGGGGAAATGTTAGGACAAAACCAACCCACTGAAGATGGCAGTGATGCTCTCATCAACTACCCTTGACTTTGGACATCCTATTTTAGCTCAACTTGAAATTCCCCTTGAATTTAATTCTGATATTCGGCAAGTGGCTTCAGCAGCATATTTTAAAACTTTTATGGTTATTCTGAAGTTAGGTGATATAGGGTTATTTTTCTTAGTTTATTTGGTTGAAGGACAAATTGCAGGAGTTGAGACATAGGTGATGCTGAAGCTTAGGGCAATCTTAAATATATATGGATTTTAGAATTTTGCATGAGTGCTCAAATTTTTACGTAGATAATCAGAGCTTCTAGATCACAAACAAAATTGTTGGCTATATTACAAGGTTCTTGAGAATTTTCACATTTAACTTTTATAGGAAGATGAGAGATGGCCAAGACCCAGTTTTGTTTTGTTCTCATTCATCAAGGCAGAAGTGGAGTCTTGTGAGTGGTCTAAATCCTGTGAGGTCACAAAGATGGGCACAGTGAGTAGGAGAGTCCTAGTCTTCAATTCCTATAGCCTCTCCTCTTTCCAGCTTGCTGTGTGAGAGGCCATAGGAGGCTCCAAGGTATCACTTATGTGGTGCTGAGATAACCTAGGGATAATCAGGTCAATGTTCGGCTCTAAATCTAGTTTTCTGATGAGCATAGCCTGAACCAGGATATAAAAAGATAAAAATATATTGCCCATGCATTGTGTATTTAATTTACAGAGTAAGATGTACTTATTTCAAAGATGTTCTACTAAAGTGATAAACTAGTAATGGTCAATATGTCCATCTTTTTATTACTTTTTCATGAATTCTAGCAAAACTTAGAAATAAGGAAAGTCTGTCTTCCCCAAGTCTTCAAACCCAATTTAAGAATTAGTTTGGGTCCAGCCATCACACGGTTGGGTCTTCCTGACCTAAATTCGCTGTGCAGATTATTCACACTATGATGTGAAAATGTCATTACAGGTGCTTCTTTGTTATTATCTTTTTACTTGGGAACCTCTGATCTGAGTAACAGATCAAATACACATGGCCTTGGCCCTCTTCTTAGCTGGGTAGGAACCTGGCTGTGCAGGTGATGATGGCACCTGGCCATTCCCCCGTTCTCTTACTCCCACTTCTACCCAGGGCTTTTTCTATGTTCACTATTAACTGCAGTTACATAATTCATCACCTTCACTGCCCACAGTGTCCTGGACTTCCCACACATACAGCACCTCATCTGCATCTAAGAATGAAGGGCCTTGACATCCCAAAGGCTTTGGCTACAGTTAGGTTACAGATGAAAACTTCTCCCTTCCCTTGCTACTCTGCTTCTGCATTTGCATTTGCTGAGTGACAATAGCTGCTTTTGGACTTGGTCCTGATCTTGACATCCTGGTTTTGAACCATCGTCTTCTTTAGGACAAGGCTTGCAGTCACTCTCTGGTTCTTCCTCTTCCTGCTACTCCAGAACTTGGTTACCTTCCAGGAGGGTCCAATGCATACACTCTTATTTTTTGTTCATAATTAACAAGATTTCCTTCTTGGATGATCATGTTCTTTTTGGCCATTCATCCTCTCCATCCTGCCTTCTTTCTTTCTTCCTCTCTTTTCTCTAGCTTGTAAACTACTCTCTGTCCAATTCTTAATAATAGTTATTTTCACACTGCTTTAGCATGTAAAACAATATTATATGTTTGTGTTTGTGTGTGTGTGCGTGCATGTGTGCATGAGAGAGAGAGAGAGAGAGAGAGAGAGAGAGAGAGAGAAAGAGCCTAAATTAATGTAAAGGACAGGTACTGATAAAAATTTAAAATTAGAATTTAAATTTAATTGTGAGCTGGATTTTTAGTTTGACATTTGTCTCTTGCTGCTATCCATATAGACTCTTCAAATCTGGATGCCACAGTTACCTTTTAATGAATGTTTTTGATAATTATTGATAGAGATGAGGCATATAAATGTTTTGGCAAATTCATTTTACCCCATGGAGCTAGCACACAGTATTGAAATGTTTAATTCTGGAGAGATAAAAATCTAATTATAAGATTTTAAAAAGTCTATAGATGAGAGAAAAATAGTTATTTTGGGCATAGATGCTTTAGGTGGGAGGAAATAAGATGTAAATTGGAAGAGAGATGAGAACCATTTAAATGTGAAAAAACTATGGTTAGGTTTAAAAGAGATTGAAGAGACTCAATGTACTTGAGTAATGTCTTACATACATTTTCATCGATAGACTCATTTTGTAGTTTACCAATTTAAAATATCAAGAGAAATTATTCTTTGATACTAACATCTTGTTCCTTTTCTAGTCCCTCCTAACATTTTTGCCAAGACCTCAAATTTCCCCTTCATTTATTAATAGTGCTTTGAATTCCTAATGGTGTATTTTGCATATGATAGTAGAGATATAACTATATTTTGATAGTCAAGATATTGATATAAATTCTGTTTTAACATTATCTTTCTAAGCTAATGCTCATCTTTAAAAATGTTCAACTACCAAATTCCATAATAAAAGAAAGGGACTGTGTATATTGAAGTAGGTTATAAGGACACTTAACTTACTTGCATCTTAGTCTTTAATTCAAACAATTTTTAAAAAATTCTATCTATTCATGCATCTCATGCAGGTCTTTGTAATTCTTTTTATGTATTTCTGTTGTCATTTTTATTATGTTAACTTTTATTTCCATTCTTATTGGTCAGTAGCTGCAGGAAAACTGCTGTGGGTCCAGATATTATGTGTGTGCTCCAGACAGAACAGAACAAAGGCAGTTCATCAAGCTCCACTTAGGAGAATTCACATCTATCTTGTTGACCAGATCTAGGTCCTGTGCCTACTGCTAGACCTATCATTGGCCAAAGGAAAAGAAATGACCCATGTTTACTCTAGAATATTATAGCATGTGTTGAAGAAGAGACCTACCCTCCTTGAGATCAAGAAAGTTCATGGTTTCTTGACTCAAATCAGTTGTTGTTGTTGTTTTTTGTTTTAATTTCGATTTATTGACTATTATGTTGCAAAAACTTGGAGAAAAAAGGATAGATGGTGCAAAGGAGTTGAGACAACACCACACTTATTTCTGACATCAACTACAAGTTTGAAGTGCTCCCTGAAACTCCTTTCAGGTTTGACTGTTCCATAGAAAGACTCACAGAACTGACACTGTTGTACTCCTAGTTATGTTTTATTATGGGGAAAATACAGATTGAAATTAGCCAAGGGAAGAAGCACATCTAGTAAAGTATCAAGTGAGAAACCTCATTATCTTCTTTCTGTGGAGTCAGACAATGTTATTTTCCTGGCACTTATTTGTGACAATATGCAGAACATTGCCAACTAGGAAAGCTCATCAGAATGTCAAGGTCCAGGATCTTTACTGGAAGTCCATTATGTGTGTGTGACCAATTTCCCACATGGCTGATATCAGTCTATAGTGTTTAACCTTTCTGGATGTGATCCAAAACCTCTACCCTAAGTCACATTATTTTGTCTTTCAGGTGTGGCTAGTACCCACCTTAAGACTATCGGGTGTGTCATATCCACTTTAAATCACATTTTTGATCTCCAGTATGACTCAGACCCCAAGAAAACAAAGTCACTCCTATTAGGCTTCACATTCCAAGAGCTTAGAGAATATTTCTTGGAAGCCAAGGCCAAAAGGCCAGACCTCTCTTTGATAAGGTTAAATTCTTTACTGCATAAGTGGACAAAAGACAGTATTTATCACACAGCTCATTGTGGCTAAAACACACAAGAACTCTGAGGGAAATAATAAAACTGAATAAGGAGATATTTTTAAGACATCTAAGGGTTTGAATATTTAAGGATATAAGTATAATACAGTTAAGTCAATTGTACATGGAAGCATTTTCCTAAGTCTTTTCTTATAGAACATACATTTCTGGAGGTTAAATGATATAATGTGAGAAAATTATGGAAAACATTGGACTTGGACTTTACCAACTTAAGCAAATTTGTATCACTGGACTCTAATTTTTTTAAACATTTTTTCTTGTGGTGCTTGGAACTGAACCCAGTGGCTCATGTATGCTAGACAAGCATTCTACCAGTGAGCCACTGAGCTACATTCCCAGCTTCCCTCTTTTTATTTATTTTGAGACAGGGTCTGGCTAAGTTGCTGATGCTGGCCTTGAACTTGTGACCATTATTCATCAGTTTCCATGTAGCTGGGATTACAGGCCTGTATTACTCTGCTCAGCAATTATAGTTTTCATAGTCTATATTTAGGTGAGTTTTATCTGTTGGTATTTATTATAGTATGAATTAAACTGAGAATTCTATCATTTATTAATTTATTTGAAAGCACAATAATACTCATTGATGTTAACATTAATAACTTATCTTTATGAAATATCTATATTATCTGAAACAAACAAGGAAAAAATAATGGGAACCATTACATTATTTTATATTTCAAAAAATTATTTAGTGTTTCACCCTATGGAAGTCAGCTCAATTCTCTTATCTGGTTCTGCATTTAAGCAGTTAAGATATATAATTTCAATTGAAATACATAAAGAAAATCTAGTTTCATACCTACATGTAGTTAGAAAAGATAGTCTATTTTAATAATAAAATAATTATTTAATAAAATAATTTTAGATATTTTTAATAATGTGCTAGAAATTTGTCATAGTTTTTTAAACATTTCCTGCAGCATAGAATTTTAAGATAATATGGATGCGACTTTGTTCTCTTTTATGTTAAAGTACATTATTCTGTCATGTACTTTACATGATTCCTTTATCCATATGTGGTTTTGTCACACTGCATGTTAGTTATTAGAAAAGTTTGCAATCACTAAATTATACAGATTATCCAAAAGTTAACACATTTCATTGTACAATGTAAAAACCATATATTTCTTTATATCTACACCAATCTCATTAGAAAAGTCTTTAAATATTTAGAAATGACCAATTTCAAGATATAAGGTTTGAAATATTTTCAGTCTTTCTAAAAAAACTGTATTTTATCACAAGCAAAATTATCACATTATTAATCACTGTCCTTGAAATTTATGTGTTCACTGAGTTCATTATCAAGAAAGTATGTGTCCAGGATTCATGCTGCATGAACCAGAGCTTGCCTGTTTGTCCTTTGTTCAAGTGAAATGATGTTCATGAAAAAGAGGCTGATTAAGTGTTTGTGACTGAATTTGCATATGTCATTTTCATTACATATTGTGTTTTATATGTAGAAGTTGTTTGGGTGTCTCTTTTTGTCTCTTTTTAATATTAAATTTTAAAAAGAATTAGATTTCCTAAACCACATATAAGGATTTTGGAAGTCTCTACTCCACCCTAACAAGTAAAAATTTGGAATACCTGAAAAACTACATTTCTTCTTAGTTTGTAAGAGAAGTAAGTTCACAGAGAAAGCTGCTGTCCCACCAATTGGAGAGACAGTTGGGAACAGAGACTCACAGCATACTAGAGCAGAAACCTCCTTGGTAAACAGCATTGTTTTAGGAAATCCTTAACTGTCACTGGTGAATTTTTTTCTGGATGCTCACTGTGGACAAGTCTGAGAGTTAAAATCTGCAGAGACCCAATCACAAGGAGGTAACATGCCTTGTAATTTCTATCTTCAGGAGTTCAACTTGTAAGTAAGTACCAGTTCTCATGTAAGTACCAGAGAAAAAATTCCCTCATGCTTCAACAGGGAGAGGAGAAAGGACCCTTTTTCCAATATGCCAAAGCACTCTGCTTCTAACAAGGTCTATACTCATGAGAAACCAGTTAACCAGACCTAAAACTGCTAGGGTGTTATCAGAACTTAGGTGATGTAAAGAAACAGAAACACCCAATTCCAGCTTATTTGAGTCATTCTGTGTTAAGGGGGAAGGAAAAAACTGAGGAATATTTATGAAGTCCATAACTCAGAGGCACAATCTTATCAAAAGACTTGGACCTCATCAGAGGTTTAAAAAACACTTCTCACACTCTTTCCACTGCATTATAAAAAGCATATTCATAGCATTTCCTTTTACCCAGTTCATCATATCTGTTTGGAGAGAAAAAAAATAAGGTATACTAAAAGGCAAAAGCACAGTTTGAAGATACAGAGCAAGCACAGAATCAGGTAAGGCAGGGGATTTGGAATCATCATATTTAAAACTTAAAACAACTGTGATTAATATGGTAAGGGCTCTAATGGATAAAGTAGATGGCATGCAAAAACAGATGAACAATGTAAGCAGAGGGATATTAAAGACCAAAAAAGAAAAATAGAAGGGACAAGTGAAAACAACAATAACAATAACAAAAACTATAAAATAAAAAAAAAAAAAAACAGCAGAATCCTCAAAGGCATCAGGCTATGATAGTTTTCCAATAAGTTTACCGAATCTTCAAGGAAATGTTAATGCTCATTCCTACAATAATTCAGTAACTAAATTAAAAAGATAGCTGTTCATATAATTATAAGAAACCAATAAAACCTTGCTAGTGAACATAGACAATGATAGCATAAATTCACTAATAGTTATAAAAGTAAAGTCCTTCATAAAACAGTAGCAAACCAAGTTCAGGAATACATTAAAATAATTACAGAATTTGAAAAATATTTGGAAATTATACATTTAACAAGGGGTTAATAACCAGAATAAATAATAAAGGGGCTCCAAATATTTAATGTCCATAATAACATAAATAATCTGATTTAAAAATGGGCAATAGAGCTAAGTAGACATTTCTTAAGAAAATACATACAAAAGACGAACTAGTATATGAAAAAAAATGCTCAATGTCACTAATCAGGGAAATGAAAATGAAAACCACAGTGAAATGCCACCGCACTCTGTGAGAATGGCTATTATCTAAAAGACTAATATTATGGTTTAGATGTGAGTTATTCCTCAAAGGCTCACATGTGAGAGAATGCAAGAAGGATCAGAGAAGAAAGGATTCTGTTCTGAGAGCCTTAGCCCAATCAGTGAATTAATCACCTGATGGGATTAATTGAGTGGTAACTGAAGGCAGGTTGGGGTGTGGTTAGAGGATGTGGGGTACTGGGGGCATGGCTTTGGGGTATATATTTTCTATCTTGCCAGTGGAGTCTCTCTGCTTACTGATCATCATGTGAGCTGCTTTCCTCTGCCACACTCTTCTGCCATGATGTTCAGCCTTACCTCGAGCCCCAAGGAATGGAGTCAGCTGTCTAAGGACTGAGACCTCTGAAACTATGATCCCTTAAATAAACTTTTTATTCTCTATAATTGTTCTGGTTGGGTCCTTTAGTCACAGCAGCAAAAAAAGCTGACTAAAGCAACTAAACATAATAAGAGCTGGTGAGGATATGCATACTGTTGGTAGGATGTAAATTAACACCCCCATTATGAAAAACAATTTGGAATTTTCTCAAAAAATTAAATGTCAAACTTCCATGGGATCCCAAGACTGGACATATACCCAAAGGAATGAAATCAGTACATAAGAGAGCTACACATTTATTGCAACACTGTGGGCAATAGCAAAAAAATTTGAACAACATAATTTTGAATTAACTGATGAATGGGTGAAGAAAATGTATATATACACAATCTAATGCTGTGTATTCATAAAAAAGAAAGAAGTACTGTCATTTATGACAACTAGAGGTCCTTATACTAAGGAATGGTGGTTACCAAAGCTGGGGAGAGTAGAGGGAGGGAGGGATGAGGAAAGGTGGATCATTGAGTCCTAAGTTAAAATTCATTATCAGTAAGAAGTTATGTTGTGCTATTGTAGAGGAGGGTAACTATCAATAACAATTATATACTGCATATTTTAAGAGTCTAGAAGAAAGGAATTTGAATGCTTTCACCAGAAATAAGGAGTAATGTTTGAGGAGTTAGCTATGCTTACCCTGATTTAAACATTTCACAATATATACATGTATTGAAACATCACAGGGTACCCCATAAACACATATAACTTTTTTGTTTTTTTTAATCTGTTAAAACAAACTTCTTTTAAATAGAAAAGAATACAACATTAATTTATAATAAACAAGCAAGGACAAAAGAATGGTGCAATATTAGGTTTGTGGATATGATTACTGAAAGATTAAATAAAACTATATTAAATCTCAATAAAAAGAAAAAATATTAGTTAAATTCAACACTATTTATGATAAGAACTGTTAGTCCTTTGTAAGTAAAAAGGGAATTACTTCCTTACTTGGTTAAATAGGTTTTACTAATAGTATATGTTTTTGCATTGCTGTGATAAAAATACCCAACAAGAATAACTTAGAGGAAGAAAAGTTTATTTAAGGCTCATGGTTTCAGAGGTCTCAGTCTATGGACAGTAGAGTCCATTTCTCTAGGCTCAATGAGAGAGCACATCATAGGGAAAGTGAAGAAAATTGTTCAGCTCAGGAAGGGAGTGGTGACAGAAGATGCACCCTTCCAGGGCAGGACCCCACTGACTCATATCCTCTGGGTACACCCCACCTGCCTACAGTTAACACTGAGTCAGTCCATCCAGACTAGGATAGACTGATTAGGTTAAAACTCTCACAATCCAATCATTTCACCCCCAAAAATTTCTGTATTAACACAGGAGATTTTAGGGTACACTATATTAGGTCAGTTTAGGGGGGCCGAAAAAGAAGGACGCATCAAGCAGCCCGCATGCGCAAAAGAACAACCAATCAGATGCTGATACGTAAGCAATAATGGCATCTCCTATCAATCAGCAGACTTCTCCTGACTCATTTTAGAAAGACACTGATCTCAGCAGGATCCACTGACCAACCCCAGGGGCACACAGGGTTCCAAATACTTCCTTTTCCTGCCCCAAGTCCTCCCCTTCCTGCCCCAAGCCCTCCTCTTCCTGCCTTGAGCCTATAAAATTTCCATACTACGGAGCACATGCACGATTCTCCCAGGCCGGCTCTGTTGGACTGAGGAGTTTCACCGGGGAGCGTACCTCAATAAAGCCTTGCTCAGTGGTTTTAATTCACCTCCTTTTGGTCACCTAGCTTTACATTTGGTGCCAAAAACCTGGGAGGGTTTCTCAGACCTCCTCCATAGGGGTTGAGGTCCACCCTCTTTTCTGTACAAACTAGGAGAACGCCTGAATCGCTCTGCCTTTCCATTCCCCTTCATCTGGACCTACAGAAGTGAGGTAAATTCCCCCTTTCCCTTGACCTTTCAGCCTTCCTCCATCTCAGAAGTCTATCTGTAAGTCATATGTGTGCTATAGACTCCTGCCCGTTCCCTTCAAGGCCCCAAGGGCTGTGGAGAGGTTCCAGTCCTTTTGTGAGCCACCCAACTCTGTTTGGGCCCCGGGGGCTTAAAGGGACTCCTCAATCCCCCGCCTGGCCCTCCGTCCCTTGAGTGAGTGCGATCAGAATTTGGGACACCCTTTTCTGTTCTCAGAAACAGGGCACCAGAGGTCACAGGAAATACCAAGTCCTTTCCAGACCTCAAAACTCCTTTGGGTTGTCTATATTATAATTTTGCCAAATTAGGACTCACTCAAGACCTACACCATAAGCACTTGGTCTTTTATTCCACAGTAGCCTGGCCTCAATATGGACTAGACAATGGGTCAAAATGGCCCCCAGAAGGAACTTTTGATTCTCAAGTCCTCACTGATTTGGACAATTTTTGTTGCCAGACAGGGAAAGAGACAGAAATTCCTTACATTGAGGCTTTTTGTGATGTACGCTCCTGCCCTACCCTCTTCTCTACCTGTTCTATTGCTCAAGTTCTCCTTGCTAGGGAAAATCCCAAACCCCCTTCCCAGTGTTCTTCCATATCTTCTCAAATCCACCTGAGCTGCTCTCAGCCCCACCCTCCTGTCTTCCCCCTCCCTACCCTGACCCCTCCTTTCTCTCTCCCCTCCTCCTCAGAACTCCCCTTCCATCCTCCTCAATGGATCCCTCCACTCACTCACTCCCCTCTTCTCCTGTTAGTGCCCACACCCAATCCCACCAGGCCCTCTTACTAGCTGACCCAAAGCTCCTTTGTCCCCTTAAGTAAGTGGCTGATGCCAAATGGATTGTCCAAGTACACGTCCCATTCTCACTTCAGGATCTTTCCCAGATTGAAAAGCGCCTTGGGTCCCTCTTTGCTGATTCTTCTACTTACATTAAGGAATTCTACTACCTCTCTCATACTTACAATCTTACCTGGCACTACATCTATGTCATCCTCTCTTCCACCCTTACCCCAGATGAATGTACCCACATCCAGCAGGCCACTTGAGACCATGCTGATCAAATTCATTTAACAGACATAACTCTCTCCACAGGTGAAGTGGCCATTCCCCTAACCCAACCCAACTGAAACTACCAAATGGCCAACAAGGGCACCATCACTGCACCTGCATGATCCAATATCTCATAGCAGGCATGCAGGCAATTTCCAATAATGTGGTTAACTGATAAACTGAGAGAAATCACCCAGGATCCAGATGAGAATCCAGCCTTATTTCTCAACCGACTTACAGAGGCTCTTACCAGATATACTAAGCTGGATCCTGAGTCTCCCTCTGGGGCTACAGTGTTAGCAACTATTTCATTACTCAATCAGCCCATGATATCAGAAAAAAGCTCAAACGAGCTCAGGAGGGCCCTCAGACACCTATCCGAGAACTGGTAAAAATGGCCTTTAAAGTCGATAATGCCCAAGAGGAATCAGCTGAATTAGCCAGGCAGGCTCAATTACAGAAAAAGGTAACACTCCAGACCCAAGCCTTAGTAGCAGCCCTGAGGCCTACGGCTCCAACAAGAGCTTCATGGGGGAACCAGCATTCCTCTCTGCCTGGGGCTTGCTTCAAATGCAGATGCAAGGGTCACTGGGCTCACCAGTGCCCAGATCCATGGCCCCCCTCCAGGCCGTGCCCCACCTGTGAGCAGACAGGACATTGTAAGAGTGACTGCCCTATGGCTGGCCCTTCCTTGGCATCTCCACATGGGGGTATGACCAGCCAGGCAGCTCCTTCTCTTGAACTATTGGGATTTGCAGAGGACTGAAGAAGCCCAGATCCGAGGACCCCCATCACCCTTGCCAAGCCCCTGTAATGCTTCAGGTAGCGGGTAAGTCCGTAACTTTCTTTGTGGATAAAGGGGCTACCTACTCTGTTTTGCCTGCCTACTCTGGGCCTTTGTTTCCTTCCCAGGTTTTGGTTATGGGGATTGATGGTAAACCCTCCTCCCTAAACCAAAATGCTAAGCTGGCCTGTGCTCTGGAGGGACAACGTTTTATACACTCTTCTCTGGTCATTCCATCCTGTCCAATTCCTCTCCTAGGCAGAGATGTTCTCCAATTACTAGGAGCCACCTCCAACTATGCCCCAACAATGCTACCACCCATCTTGTTTTACCTCTAATCTGTACTCTAATAACCGGATAGCATCCACCATGCTGTTATCACCAGACCTAGATGATCCCCAAGTCTGGGACACCTCCAAGTTGGTCATAGCCTCCCACCACAAGCCATCCCATATCCAGCTGAAACCTCACACTAAATTTCCATCCTATATCCAGCTGAAACCTCACACTAAATTTCCCTTGCGTCTCCAATTTCCCATCTCCAAAACCAACAGGGAGGGACTTAAACCCATCATAGACCAATTAATTGCTCAGGGACTCCTCATCCCTACTGACTCTCCCTGCAACACTCCCATATTACCAGTACGCAAACCCTCAGGAGCCTACTGCTTGGTTCAGGACCTCTGCCTAATTAATGAGGCAGTATCCCCATCCACCCAGTGGTTCCCAACCCTTACACTCTTCTTTCTCATGCACCCCACTTTTTTTCAACTACCCACTTTAATGTCCTAGATCTTAAAGATGCCTTCTTAACAGTGCCCCTTCATCCTGACTCTTATTACCTCTTTGCCTTCACATGGGAAGACCCTAAATCTTTTAGGTCCCAAAAGCTGACATGGACAGTCCTACCCCAAGGCTTCAGAGACAGCCCCCATTCCTTTGGGCAAGCCTTGGCACAGGATTTAACTGCTTGTGACTTGGGGGATAGCACTGTTCTTCAGTATGTGGATGACCTTCTCTTATGCAGCCCATCCCTCAAGACTTCCCAAACACATACTGCTCAGCTCCTCAATTTCCTGGAGTCCTGGGGCTATTGTGTCTCTCCAACCAAACCATACCTATTTAGGTATACTCCTCACTCCAACATCTAAGGGGCTGACAACTGACAGAATTCAAGCTCTCCATGACCTATAGCGACCTGAAACAGTGGACTACATCCTCTCCTTCCTGGGTCTGGTCAGCTTTTTGAGGCATTGAGTCCCCAATTTTGCCCTTCTATCCAAACCCTTATACCAGGTAGCTGAAGAGATCCCTCCCGGGCCTCTCACCTCCCCTACCTTAATAGCCAATGCCTTTTATAAGCTCAGGGATGCTCTCATATCCTCTCCCACTCTCTCTCTTCCTAACCCTAATCATCCTTTCCACCTCTTTATGGATGAAAGACAGGGTATCACTACTGGCCTCCTCACTCAACCAATTGGACCCTCCTACAAGCCAGTGGCATACCTCCTTAAGCAGCTGGATTCTACAGTTCATGGGTGGCTACCATGCCTCCGGGCACTGGCAGCAGCAGCGGAACTTCCTAAGGAAGCCCTTAAGCTCACCTTGCTCCAACACTTAACTGTATTTTCTACCCATTGGCTACAGGACCTCTTAAATCACAAAGCTCTTCCTCTTCTAAGCCCTTCAAGAATTCAGGAATTCCACTTTCTCTTTATAGAGAACCCCAACATTACCCTCTGTTATTCTTCTTCCCTCAATCCTGCCACACTCCTCCCAGTATCCTTACTCCCTTCAGATGCTAACCATTCCTGTCCACAGGCATTAGAGGCCTTACAATTGCCCTGTGAGGACCTCTTTGACTACCCACTCTCGACACCTGACTTAACCATTTTTGTGGATGGCAGTTCAACGATGGGTTGCAACGGATGCCGTAGAGCTGCATATGCAGTAGTCACTGCTGCCTCAGTCTTAGAAGCCAGCTGCCTTCCTGAAGGGACCACCTCTCAAAAGGCTGAAATTTGCACTTATCAGAGCTCTCACCCTATCCAAAGATAAGCAAGTTAACATTTACACACTCCAAATATGCCTTCCTACTTGCTTGTATGCGGCTATTTGGAAGGATGTGGGTTCTTGACCACAAAAGGATCACCAGTGGTCAATGCCTCTCTAATTTCCAAACTCACTACAACTGCCATAATGAGTGGCCATCATACAGTGCAGAGGACATCAAAATTCCTCTGACCCTGTTGCATAGGCAACAACAAGGCAGACTCTATAGCATGAGAATTAACAGCCAAATCCTCAACAGCCCCTATCCTATTTCTATCCACCACAATTAAACCTAATTATACCCCACAGGATAAACAGGAACTAATAAGCCAAAGTAGCCATCTTGGTGATGATAGCTGGATCTTCCTGGGGGATCAGATTGCCCTCCCTAAATAGCAAGCTTACAGTTTGTTGATGGACATTCATAAATCTCTTCATATTGGCCCCAAGCCCCTTTTCCAGTTTTTACAATCCCTCTTCTACTTCCCAGAAATGAGAACTGCTCTCCAGCAGGTCCATTCCGCTAGTTCTGTCTGCTGTACCATATCCCCACAAGAAGGCATCAAACTCAAGCTCCCCACACATCAGATGAGGGGCCACCAGCCAGGCAAAGACTGGTAGATTGACTTCACTCACATGCCTAGACACAGAAAGCTTTGCTCCCTACTTACTATGGTTGATAGTTTTTCAAGTTGGATAGAAGCCTTCCCTACCTCCAGGGAAACTGCTGACACTGTCGCTTCCATCCTTATTGAGCAGATAATTCCCAGGTTTGGACTTCCCATCTCCAACCAGTTAGACAACAGCCTGGCCTTCACTTCTCAGGTTGTTCAACTAGTCTCCAAAGGCCTCAACATCACTTGGAGGCTCCACATCCCCTACTGACCCCAATCCTCAGGTGAGGTTGAAAGGGCCCATGGCATCCTCAAGGATCACTGTGGGAGAGAGCTGGCCTGGGTGTTTCCACAGTACATAATGTGCAACAGTATCAGGTTTTTCAAATCATGTGGCTTGACCATAATTCCGTGTTCTTGTAACAGTTCCGCATTCCTGTAAAACCGCAAGATTAGTAAAGTAGTAACACTCTGTAAGACTTTAGCACACTCTATAGTGCTTCCGGGTGAGAGGGCATCCTAGCATATATATATATATCCAAGTCAGCTAAATAAAGAGAGTACTGTCTTGTCCTTTGGTGTGTGTGTGTGTGATTCTTATCCACAGCTCCCTTGCCAATCCTAGTTTCACTTTGTGCTGGTGCAGGCACTGGCAGAACACCTTACTAAACTTGCTATTGAACTCAGGCTCTCCTGGCCCAATCTCCTGCCTTTGGCCCTTACTCGAGTTTGGGAAGCCCCTAGAGTCCCCTCAGGCCTTAATCCCTTTGAGCTACTCTATGGGCACCCTTTCCTAATCAACCAAAACTTTCCAACCAGTCCTCCCCCCCTTGTGTCCTACTTGCTCTATCTCACCCTTCTACACAAAGTCCTGAGGGAACACGCAGACCACTGCCTTTCTGTGCCATCTGTTGTCTCAATCCCAGCACGTCCGCAAACCAACTCTAACCCTCTTCAACAGGGCAACACAGTCTTACTTCGGGAGCTGCATCCTCAATCGTTGGAACTTCACTGGACAGGCCCCATAGAGTCATACTTACTACCCTGATAGCAGCCAAGCTTTTGGGCCATCCCCCTTGGTACCATGTCTCTCGCCTCAAAAAGACACCTACCCGCAATGCTCAACCCTGGACTTCCACCACACTGGGGCCCACCAAACTCAAAATTTTTCGGCAACCCTCTTCTTCTTTTGCTAACCCTTAATCTCTCCCAATCCTCTATCCCAACCCACGGTGGTGCTTCTACACTCAAGCAACATGACTTAAAACCAAACGCTCCTATACCCATACAGTTAACTCCCTACTGAACTGACACCCGAGCCATCTCCTCTCCGGTGCCCCCTAGCCAGCAGGAAGTAGCCAAACCAAATTTGCCATCCTATATCATCATAAAGGTCGGGATGTTAGGTCAGTTTACGGGGGATGAAGGGAAGGAAGCATTAAGCAGCCTGCATGCGCAAAAGAACAACCAATCAGATGCTGACACATAAGAAGTAATGGTGTCTCCTACCAATCAGTGGACTTCTCCTGACTCATCTTGGAAAGACACTGATTTCAGCAGGATCCCCTGACCAACCACAGGGGTACATGGGACTCCAAATACCTCCTTTTCTGCCCCAAGCCCTCCCATGCCTGCACTGAGCCCATAAAATTTCTATACCATGGAGCATGTGTGCAATTCTCCAACAGACCTGTTCTGTGGAACTGAGGAGTCTTGTCCTGGAGTATATCTCAATAAAGCCTTGCTCAGCGGTTTTAATTTGCCTCCTTTTGGTCATCTGGCTTTACAAACTTCATATTCAAACTGTAACACTATACAGCAATTAAAATACGTAAGATTCAAACATTTGAAATCAATGATAAGAACACCTACTATTATGGTTACTATTATTATATTGGAGGTTCTAAATAATGCAATTAACTAGTAGAAAAATGAGATATTAATACTAGAAAAGAGGATTGGCTTTATTAGTAAAAGTAAAATTTTTCTATACAGAAAAACAACTTAAATTTAGAGAAACTATTTAGATTAATAAGAAAATTCAGCAAGTTTATCAGCTATAAGCTTATCATAAAAATAATATAAGCAGAATATAACCCCCAAAGTATCTTATATACCCAGGATAATGAATAAGTTACTTAGCACTTAATCTAACAAAAGAATTCTAAATTAAGAGAAATTATTTTTGAATTGGGAAGTTTTAACAGTATAAACAAGTTATTATATTCAATATGATTCATAAAGTAAATGAAATGTCAGCTATAATCCCTAAAGTATTTCTTTGTTTGATTGAACAAGTTAATTCTGAAATATTAGAATAAATAAGCCAACAATGGAGATCCTGGGAGAAGAGCCATGTACAAATGTGAACATGAAATATGACAGACTCATTGCAAACAAGTGGAGAAATGATTCAGTGTCGTATATACCTTTGGGACCTCTGGAAATTTACATGGGAAAAGTAACTAGACATGACAAAAATTTCAGATGGGTCACAGATACAACTAAGAAAAACAAAACTAACTCTTTATAAAGTATAGGATAATCTGTTGATAATCTTTGCATACAAACATTTTCTTAAGATAAAAAATTAAAAACTAACATTGGAAGCCAGGTGCAGTGATGCATGCCTATAATCCCAGTGGCTTGGGAGGCTGAGGCAAGAGGATTGCGAGTTCAAAGCCAGCCTCAGCAAAAGCAAGGTGCTAAGCAACTCTGTGAAACCCTTTCTCTAAATAAAATACAAAAAATAGGGCTGGGGATGTGACTAAGGGGCCAAATGCCCCTGAGTTCAATACCTGGTACCCACCCCCCCCAAAAATTAAAATTGAAATAAAATTGGCTCACCAAAATTATAAAGCCCACTATTGCAAAATCACTAATAAGCATCATGTAGGAAAAAATCTATGTGTAAGTCAGGCACAGTGGTCCTTGCCTGCAATACCAGCAACTTGAGAGGCTGAGGCAGGAAAATCATGATTTCAAAGCCAGCCTCAGCAACTTAGCAAGCCTTTTCTCAAAATTTCAAAATAAAAATTAAATAAAGGGCTGGGAATGTGGCTCAGTGATTAAGTGCTCCTGGGTTCAATGCCTGGTACACCGCCCCCCCCTCCACAAAAAAGAAAATCAATATGTAACACAAATCACAAATAAACAACTACTGGTGAGGTTGTGCGTAGACTACTTGGTATTAAACAAGAATAAAAACAATACCAGATAAGCAAAATCACATGGACAGATTGTTCACATAAGTAGAAATCTGAATTACTATTGATAATATGATAAACTGTTCAACCTCAATAGAAAACAAGGGCTTGAAAAGTAAGTATAATTTAGAGAATTTCCTGGCCATGGCAAGGTGCCTGCAGAACAAAGCTTGTAGAAAATTATAAGTTACCAGAATGTCACTCATAATAAGTGGAATAATACACAGCATAAAAAATAGACTGTGCATATATGCATCAACAGTCATGTCTTCAAAAAAGCAAAATAATACATTAACATCTTATACATAATGTCATATAGTGTTTACTAAGCTATAGAGTGCAGCATGCTATATGGTACATTTGTTTATATTACAGTACATAATCAATATTGTTTGTAGGTTCAGATGTATTACAGTATGAAGAGATGCCTGAGCATAATAAATACCACAGTGTTTTGGGGGTGAAAATGAGAGCTGGAAAGACTGGAGACCGTGCTGTGCTTTGACTTTGATGTCAGTAATAATTCTAAGGAGTCAGTGGCTCAGCTCCTGTACTACTGTGCCTGTTGTTCCAGGGTCACCAATCTCAGAGGGAGAGGGGATGGGTAGTCCTAAAAATTTTTAGAATCTCCATTATCTTTATTTTTGATCCTTATTGTTATTCCTAATGAGAGGTTCCAGAAAGTCTTCTGAGAGATGATTCATAGATTAAAACATATTGATATGTAGATAAATATTTACCTTCCACTATGGTCTGATGGCAAGGGGAAGGTTGAACAGATAGATTACTAGGTTGGAGAGAATGCTGGCACTCATTAACCTGAACATCACTGGGATGTTATTAGAAGAACATAATTCCAAGGTTGGCTAATAGGATGATCTTCTCCTCATAATACACTTTTCTGTATTAATAATGTACATAATAATATATATGGCCAGCCCATAGGAAATAGTTTCTGTTAAGCTTATCATATGACACTTCCATTCCAAGGAGAGTACTAAATATTTACCTCTGTGAAGGGAAGCATGGGAAGGTGATGGTGGAGATCAGGATTGGAGAAACTTCTGAGAAGTATCAGATAGTAAGCTTTTTAGATTTGTGGATCATACTGTATCACTTTCTATTGTGATACCACACTGCTCTGAAACTAAGGTACAAAAGAAATCAAGGGCAATGAATACAGAAATGGGCAAGGCTATCCTCTAATATGAGCTTATATTAGGAAAAAAACCAGAAACAACAAAAACAAACCAAGATTTTATCTGTGGGCTACAATTGGAATCTCATGAGAGGACTCATACAAAATCTTCTTCCCTGGAGTCCTACTCTTGGGTCTCCTGGATGAAATATAGGAAAAGATTGAAGCAAAGCAGGAAGCTTGTTTTGGTCAGGATTCTCCAGAGTAGGTGTGTGAAAAGTGTTTATCAGAGGGATTGGCTCACCTGATTATGGAGGCTGAGCAGTCCCATGATGAGTTTCCTGTAGGCTATCTACAAGCAGGAAAGCCAGTAGCATGGCTTAGTCCAAATCTGAAGCCCTCAGAATCAAGGAAGCTGGTGTGTAATTTTCAGTTCAAGGCTGAAATTTCTAGAGCCTAGGGTTCTACCAGGGTGAGTCCTACAGCCCAGAGAAAGAAGAAAATGGGGATCCTGGTTCCAGAAGACACAGCTAATTTTACTTTTCTTTCCAGTTTACCTTTGTTCCATCTTTTTGTTCCATTTGGGCCCTTAGCTGAGTACATTGTGCCTTCCACATTGAGGGTGAGCTACCTTAGTCCACCGACTGACACCGTCTCCTCTAGAAACACCTTCCCAGCCATACCTGGGGTAGCACAATCCCTCTAATTTAAAGTAAAATTTCCTGGGTATCACTCTTAGCTGAAAAGGCATGGACTTGGTACCTACTGAGGCCCTGAGAATAAATAAGCTTTACCTTTCATTAGCATTGCCTTATTCTGTCAAAGTGACAAGCCAAATCAACCATTACAGGGACAAATTTCTGAGTTAGGGAATAGTAAAAAGCAAATATAGGTAATCAGTTTTTATAGTTTCTTTTTTTGGAAGGAGGATTATGAAATGTATATAGAAAAAGAGCCACTTCCCAGCTGGCTGAAGGCCTCGGAGGAAAACAATCTGACAGTGTTTTTGGGAACTGCAGAGCAAATGGTTTCTAGAAAGACCCACTGAACATTTGCAGGAAAAGAAGCATGTAGAAATCAAACCAAATTTGTAGAAGGAGTGGAGTGATATAGACCTTTACTTCTTGGTGATGCAGGATGGCTCCCTCTGCAACAAAGCTCCAACTCCTCACCTTTCCTGCTCAGACCTGATTCCATTTTCTCATTGTGACCTCTTCAGAGAACAAAATCAATAATGTGTCTGTCTCAAAACATCTGGCTGTGATATTTTTTTAAGGCTTATCATGACTTTTATAAAAACAGCAATAAATGTCCAGATAAATAAGCAGTTCTAAGTAATATGTATTTTCTTAAACTGGTTGAAGACAACCAGCAAATTGATTGTGTGCCTCCATGGATCAGATAAGCCATGACAATGTCACTGCTGCAAGCCAGCCAATTAGCCATGATATTTAATTTAAATAAGAATTATAATGTACCCAGTTTCTTCTCTTATGTGAATAAGTTTAGTCAATATGGCATTTTACTCCCAGGGTAATATCAGCATTGTGGCTCACTTTATGATCCCTAAATTTCTTGTGGGAGCTTTCTTGTGGGTAGGCAAGGCAAACAGATCCACAATAAAGGCAAACTGAGGCAAGCGGAGATAAGACTAAAGAGGTGGGAGAGAAATAGAGAGAAGGGGGAATGCTGGTTCTGATGATTACATTTGAACTCCAGTATTTAAATATTCTTGAAACCAATTTAGCCCTTGGAATTTTAGTTATATAAATGAATCCAAATTATTGAGGTCCACTTTACATTATAATATAAAACAAGCAGGTATTAAATGAACAGTTTGATAACATTTTGGCAAATGTATATACTCCTGTAACACACCACCTGTATCCAGACACAAAATATTTCTATCACCCTGTAAAGTTCCTCCACTGCCCCTTTAGAATAATTCCCCAGCTCCACCCTGAAGCAACTAATGTTCTGACTTCTATCTCTATCAATTAGTTTTGACTATTCTTGAACTTCATATAATAAAATTGTTGAATATTTACTCTTTTATATTTATCTTCTTACTCAATGTGTTTTAAAGTTCATGCATGTTATTGCATGTAGCAGAAATTCTTTTTTTATTGTTGAGTTTTGATTTAATGTAAGAATATGCTACAAATTTTTATATATTGGGTTATTTCTGGGTTTTGGCTATTATCAACAAGGTTGATATGTACATGCTAACATCCTTGTACAAGTTTCTTGTGGATATACATTGTGAGGAAGTTCAACACTTATAGTACAATTAGAGTGCTATGGGGTGAATCATATTTAGATTTATTAGGACTGGCAAATTCCAAATGGGTTGAAGCTTCTTATACACCCACTAGTAATACATGCTTGCTAACATTTGGTATTTTTGTTTGTTTTAATTTTAAGCATTCCTTTGTTCAATTAATATACTCCATTTTTTGTGTCTTTGCATTAATTTGTAGGAATTCTGACAAATGTTGGATAAGAGTCCTTTGTCCAACACATGAATTGCAAACATTTTATTCTAGGATATGAACTTTTCTTCATGGTAGTTTTTGATTTTTGGAAGTTTTTATGAACTCCAATAGCAGTAGATATTTCTGGTACCTGGTCTCAGGCCTCCTTTCTTGATAGTTCAACTATTCCTCGGATAATTTGAATATTGGTTGGTAAAGGGTTATGGTCAGAGCCTTCACAGGAGAATCAGCCTCAGCCAGAGAGAGCCATCTCATCCAGAAATAGCTGGGAAGCCATCTTTTATAGAATGGCTGAGACAAATGAATGGCTGAAGTGAGGATACAAAAGACTTGTCCCCTAAACCCCACATAGGATAACCCTGAGGTGGCATTTGAGTCTCAGAGGCTGGACTCTAGCTGACTTCACTTTTTTGCAGATCTTCTTCTTCTCTGTCTGATCCCCTTACATCCCTACAGATGTCTCACTCAATAAATGTCTCATGCTGGAGGCACCATTGCAGGCTGTGCCTCCAGAGAATTCCATCCAAAACACCAGTTCATCCCCCGCTGCTTTTAATGCTTAATTTCTTTTCTGTATCCAAAACAATGCCTTCCTACTCCATGTCCTAAAGATATTCTTTATTTGCCTTCAGGGACTTCATAGTTTTAGCATTTACATTTAGGCCTATGATCTATTTAAAATGAGTTTTCGAGCATGATGTAAGATAAGGGTCAAGTTTTATTTTTTCCCATAAAAGTATCCAGATGTTCCAGTACCTTTTTCTTTTCTAAATGAATTGTGTTAGCATCATTTAAAAAAAGTTTAATTAACAGTCTACTTGTACAATTTTTATTTTTATTTTTATTTTAACCAGTGTGACAAGGTTTTCTATTTCTTGGAACTGAATGATCCTGGCTAACTTAGGGTTTCTTTCTGTCTCTCTCTCTCTCTCTCTCTAATTTGCAATTTGGCTTTCTATCTACTATTCCCAGATTTAGCAAATAAAGTATAGAACATCAAGTTAAATAGTTAAATATTCATATACAACAAACTTTGAGTATAAATATGTCCTATGAAATATTTTGGACATGCTTATGCTAAAATATTATTGATGTTTCTGAATTTGGAATGAAAATGTGTTTTCTCTGGCAGTCCAATTTCCCACTGACTCATTGGATCTGAAAACTCTGCATGTCATCCCTGTTTCTTGTCCTGCCCTTTCATCTCTTCTCTGGAAGGTGAGGCTTTCTCAACTCTGAAGCTCTTGATTTTCCTGTCTAGATGACCAGAATGGACAATTCACACCCTTATCACACTCTTGGACTCTCTTGGCTGTTAGCTGTTGAAGCAACTTGATTATTTGTTAAACAATGTTCCATTTCTGAGGTGCAAATTCAATGTTATTGACCTGTCGAAACAGACAGAGAGGTGTTGTGACTTCCTGACTCTCAGCAACAGCAGTTCTAGGTCAATAAGCTCATATCCTCACAAATGAAACTCTGTGACTAGGCCTAAAGCTGCTACCTGTGATGACCAGACAGCACAATACTGTCAGACTTTGGGAAAATTTTAAGCTGTGATCCTGGCACCATTAGGGCCAATCCATGAGCTGCTGAGAACACACCCTTCCTAACCTTTGTGCAGGCATTACAACCACACAGCCAAGGACTGGAAAGATCAAAGCATCCTCTCCTCAGGGACTGTTAGGGATGCATAGTGCAGCAGAGAGGCATGGAGAGAAGAATCATAAGCCCAAAGTCCATTTTGCACTAATGCTTTGTTCTTTACTGGAAGTCAGGGATTTCAAAGGTGCAGATGTTGTCTTTTTCACAGAACATTGCCTGAGTCTCTTACATGGGATGAACCAAATGTGGAACCATAAAAGGTAACCAGCCAAAGACTCATTATGGATTCTCTCTGATGGAGGCAGTTTTCCTCCAAAGCTGAAGCTCCTTTATGTGGGTCCCTGTGAGCACTGGGAATGCTCAGAGTTGCATCCTGTCCAGGTGAGCTGAAAGCCAGTGTGCCAGAAGGAGCCATGTTCTGTAAGCATTTCTAGTAAGCAGTCCAAAGACACTACTGTAGAAAAATGAACCTGGATATCCAAAAATTTGTGATTTCTCCTCTTATTCTAAAAAAAATTATTCATAACTAAATATACCATTGCAATAACTTTTTTTCTTTCTTTAAGAAGTTTCCTTAAAGGGAACCAAGATGGCAGGCTAGAGGGAGGCTATATTCCTTGTAGCTCCATGACCTGTGATTAAAGCAGTGGAAATACTGTTTCTCTGAGAATTATTAGAGGACCCT
Source organism: Geosciurus inauris (assembly GCA_004024805.1). Classification (NCBI taxonomy): domain Eukaryota; kingdom Metazoa; phylum Chordata; class Mammalia; order Rodentia; family Sciuridae; genus Geosciurus; species Geosciurus inauris. The sequence continues at coordinate 86,640 of PVHX01003606.1, forward strand.
CAACAGCTGCTCCTGTGCAGGACCCCTGGCCACCACTCCCGTGTAGACCCCTATCTATCAATATGTGGTTCCCCTAGTTGCCTCCATCTTGAAACACTGCAAACCACTGCCATAGTCCCCTCCATGTGGGACTAGCCTGCACCTGAGGACATTGGACAGGGTTCTGGAGACAGCTGCTTGCCACAGCACTGCATGCCATAGAGCTGCATCTCTGAACATGCCACTCAACACCACCGCCTGGCCTGCCCCAATACCCCATCTCTGAAAGCGGCTGCCTCCATTTTGGGACATCTTCATAGCCATCTTAGGTTATTCTCCCTGCCACCTTCAACATCTTTAGTTGGGGCAACTCCCATATTGTGATACTGGCTGGGGCCTAGAAACAATATCAAAATACTATATCCCCACCCCCTCCCCAAACAGTGACTAACTTGGCACAGTGCTTGCAACTATGTGGCCACTGGCCAATAGCTTAAAAAGACTGGTCCCAATCTGCCAGATACAAAACAGCTGTCTGTGACAGGTGTGCGTTCCCAAAGTGCAGCCCATAAGACCTCCTGAGAGAGAGGGAGAGATTCCTGATTGGGAAGTACAGAGGGAGGGGCTGAGTGAGATACAGTTTAGAGACAAAATTTGAGACCAGGAATTGTGAGGTCTATAGGTGATATAAGGGGATAAGACCAGGCACTCACATTACATGAGCAGGCTCCAAAGGAGATCCTTAGGGTGTGGTCTTCCAGCAGGACGGCAAATGCTGTACCCCACCTTCAGAAATTCCTCTTCTAAAACCAATCCTCCCACCCTAATAACCTTTACCATCTTGAGGGTGGAGATACCAGTAAACAACAGACAACCCCATCTATTGGAGGAGAAGGGAAGCAGGAAAGATCCTGAACTCCAACAGAAACAATCCTTTAATTTTCCATTGAGTTTTTTTCTTTTCTATTTTTTTCTCTCTCTATCTCTTTTCCCACCCTCACATCCCCAACATTTGTGAAACCAAGTACTTTTCATGCATTAGGCTAACGGGGACTGGAATGTGTGAATAATATATTACAGTTGTGTAGTATATTCTTTTATCATTCATTTTTACATTTTTTTCTTTTTCTTAATTTTTGTGTTTGTTTCTTGTACTCTCTCTATTGTGTTGGCACTTATCTTTCCCCCCAAAATCTCTTTCTTTCTTTTCTCCTGCTACTAGCCAACTTATTTTGATTCCTCTTTTATACTTCCTAAGATCTAATAATTCTATATCCTCACCTCCTATCCCCTTAACATCTCTTTCTACATCCCCCAATTCTCTCTTTGTCCACCATTAGAAATGGTAGACTCTTTTGCAAATCTACTGTTACATTGTAGATTATAATCAATCTTACCATTTCTGCCTATTGTGACAAAACCATACATGTATCAATAGGAGCTATTTGGTTTAATTGTTTACATTGGGATCTGTTAATATTGATCTCTCCCTTAAAGGAGAGGTATTGAAACACTGCAGGGACACTATAAGTCTATAGGATAAAAACTGTAAAACCTCAGATCCACACTGTTAGAAAGGAAGACACATGAACAACATGAAAAACCAAGGGAAGAAAGTGCCCCAAACAAACCAAGATACTACATTATTAGAATCCATGGCCAGCACACCAAAGAGAGGTCAGAGAAGGAGTTCAGGATGTAGATAATTAAAATGTTCTGTTAATTAAAGGATGACATAAGAGAGCAAACACAGGCAACAAAAAATCATTTTAGTAAAAAGTTACATAAGCAAATACAGGAAGAAAAATATTTGTTCAATAAGGAGGTAAATATTCTGAAAAAAAAAAATAGAAATTCTTGAAATGAAGAAAACAATAAACCAAATTAAAAACTCAATAGAAAGCATCACTAACATATTTGATCACTTGGAAGACAGAACCTCAAATAATGAAGACAAAATATAAAATCTTGACAATAAAGTTGACCACACAGTGAAGATAGTGAGAAACCATGAGCAGAACATCCAAGAATTATGGGATAAAATGAAAAGATCATATTTAAGAATTACTGGGATAGAGGAAAGCATAGAGTTAAAAACCAAAGGAATGAACATTCTATTCAAAGAAATAATATCAGAAAAAATCCCAAAACTGAAGAATAAATTGGAAAATCAAATACAAGAGGCTTATAGGACACCAAATGTACAAAATCACAATAGATCTACATCAAGTCACATTAAAATGAAAATTCCTAGGATACAGAATAAGGAGAGAATTTTAAAAGCCACAAGAGAAAGGATCAGATTACATGTAGGGGAAAACCAATTAGGATCTTTGCAGATATCTCAACCCAGACCTTTAAAGCTAGAAGATCCTGGAATAATATATATCAAGCTCTGAAAAAAAATGGATGGCAACCAAGAATATTATATCCAGCAAAACTAAGCTTTAGATTTGATGATGAAATAAAAGCCTTCCATGATAAACAAGTTAAAAGAATTTACAACCAGAAAGCCTGCACTACAGAACATCCTCAGCAAAATATTCCATGAGGAGGAGATAAAAAAATAAAAAACAATGAAAATAAGCAAAGGGAGAAATTAACTACACTAAAGGAAAAGGCAATAAAAGAAGAAATTAAGCCAAGTTAAAAACCAAAACTAAACAAAAATGACTGAGAATACAAACCTTGTCTCAATAATAACCCTGAATGTTAATGGCTTAAACTCATCAATCAAAAGATGTAGACTGGCAGATTGTATTAAAAAAAGAGTCAACAGTATGCTGCCTTCCAGAGACTTCATCTCATAGGAAAAGACATCCACAGACTGAAGGTGAAAAGTTGGGAAGAACATTTCACATGGACTGTGTAAACAAGCAGGGGTTTCCATACTCAAATCAAATAAAGTAGACTTAAAGCCAAAGTTAGTCAAAAGGAATAAAGAAGAATATTTCTTACTGCTTAAGGGAAGCATACACCAACAAGACATAACAATTATGAATGTATATGCCTCAAACAATGAAGCATCTACATTCATCAAAAAAACTCTTCTCAATTTCAAGGGTCAAATAGACCACAACACAATAATACTGGATGACTTTAACACACCTATTTCATTACTGGATAGTTTTTCCAAACAAAAACTAAACAAACTATGGAACTCAATAATACAATCAATAATTAAGACTTAACAGACATATGTACAATATTTCATCCATCAACAAGTGAATATACTTTCTTCCCAGCAGCACATGGATTCTTTTCTAAAATAGACCATATATTATGCTACAAAACAGCTGTTAGAAAATACAAAAAATAGAGATACTACCTGCATTCTTTCAGATCATAATGAAATGCAAATATAAATCAATAAAATAAAAAATAGAAGCTACTCCAACACCTGGAGGCTAAATGATATGCTATTGAATGAACAATGGATAGCAGAAGACATCAGAGAGGAGATCGAAAAGTTCTTAGAGGTAAATGTGGACACTGATACAACATATCAATAACTCTGGAACATTATGAAGGTGATACTAAGAGGAAAGTTCATTTCATGGTATTCATTCTTTAAAAGTAGAAAAAGTCAACAAATAAATGACCTAATATTACATCTCAAAGACCTGGAAAGAAAAGAACAAATCAACACCAAAAGTAGTAGAAGACAGGAAATAATCAAAATCAGAGCTGAGATGAATAAAATTGAAACAAAAGAAACAATTTAAAAACCTGAAAAAATGAAAAGTTGATTCCTTTAAAAAATAAATAAAATCGATAAACCCTTAACCATGAGGAGAAAGCTCAAATTAACCAGAGGAGAAAAGCTTAACCAGAGGAGAAAGCTCAAATTACTAAATTCCATGATGACAAAGGAAATATCATGACACCCAGTACTGAAATATAGAAGATAATTAGAAACTATTTTGAAAACTTATAGTGCAATAAAATAGAAAATATCAGAGACATTGAAAATATTTAGAATTATACAATTTAACCAAAGTGAACCAGAATGATATACACAAGTTAAACAGACCAACTTCAAGCAATGAAATAGAAGATGCCATCAAAAGCCTACCAACAAAGAAAAGCCCAGGACCAGAAAAATTTACAGCTGAGTTCTACAAGACCTTCAAAGACAAACTAATACTAATGCTCCTCAAATTTTTCCACAAAATAGAAAATGAAAGAACACTTCCAAATTCATTCTATGAGGCCAATATCACCCTGATTACAAAACCAGACAAAGACTCTTCAAGTAAAGAAACTTCAGATTAATATCTCTAATGAACATAGATGCAAAAATTCTCAATAAAATTCTGGAAAATCCAATACAAAAACATGTTAAAAGATAGTGCACTACAATTAAAGAGCTCATCCCAGGGATGATTCATTGGTTCAAAATACAGAAATTAATAAATGTAAATCATCACATCAATAAACTTAAAGATAAGAATTATATGCTCATCTCAATAGATGGAGAAAAAAATCATTTGACAAAACAGCAACCCTTTATGTTCAAAATACTAGAAAAACAGGGATAATAGGAACATATCCCAAGGTTGTAAAAGCTATCTATGCTAAGCCTAAGACCATCATTCTAAATGGAGAAAAATTGAAAGTATTTTCTCTAAAAACTGGAGTAAGACAGGGATGCCCTCTTTCACCACTTCTAATTAACATAGTTCTTAAAACTGTAGCCAGAACAATTAGACAAAAGAAATTAAAGGGATATGAATAGGAAGAGAAAAACTCAAACTATCACTATTTGCTGATGACACAATTCTATAGTTAGAAAATCTGAAAAATTCCACCAGAAAACTTCTAGAACTAATAAATGAATTCAGCAAAAAGCAGAATATTAAATCAATACTCATAAATCAAATGAATTTTTGTACATCAGTGATGAATCCTCTGAAAGAGACATTCAGAGGACTACCTCATTTACAATAGCCTCAAAAGAAAAAAAAGAAAGAAAGAAAGAAAGAAAGAAAGAAAGAAAGAAAATATTTTGGAATCAACCTAACAAAAGAGGTGAAAGACCTTTGCAATGAAAACTATGGAATGCTAACAAAAGAAAAAGAAAAATATTAAAGAATGTCTAATTCCAGCACTTTGGGAAGCAGAGACAGGAGAATCAAAAATTCAAAGCCAGCCTCAGCAACAGCGAGGTGCTAAGCAACTCAGTGAGACTCTGTCTCTAAATAAAACACAAAATAGGGCTGGGGTTATGGCTCAGTGGCTGAGTACCCCAGAGTTCAATCCCTGAATCTCCCCCTCACAAAAAAAAAAAAAAAAAACAATAACAACAACAAAAAAAAGAAATTAAAGAAGACCATAGCAGATGGAAAGATTTCCCTTGTTCTTGCATAGGCAGAATTAATATTATCAAAGTGACCATACCACCAAAAGCACTATACAAATTTAATGCAATTCCAATCAAAATCCCAATGACATTCCTCATAGAAATAGTAAAAGCAATTATGAAATTCATCTGGAAAAATAAGAGACCCAGAATAGCCAAGACAATCCTTAGCAAGAAGAAGGCATCACAAGACCTTAAACTATACTACAGAGCAATAGTAACAAAAATAGCATGGTATTGGCAGCAAAAGAAGCTTTTAGACCAATGGTACAGAATAGAGGACAAAGAGACAAACCCACATGAATACAGTTATCTCATACTAGACAAAGGCACCCAAAACATATATTAGAGAAAAGATAGCCTCTTTAACAAATGGTGCTGGGAAAACTGGAAATACATATGCAGCAAAATGAAATTAAGCCCCTATCTCTCACCATGCACAAAGCTCAACCCAAAGTGGATCAATGACCTAGGAATTAGACCAGAGACCCTGTGCCTAATAGAAGAAAAAGTAGGCCCAAATCTTCATCATGTCAGATGAGGCCCATATTTCCTTAACAAGACTCCTAAAGTGCAAGAAATAAAATCAAGAATCAATAAGTGGGATGGATTCAAACTAAAAAGCTGTTTCTCAGCAAAAGAAACAATCAATGAGGTGAAGAGAGAGCCTCAGAATGGGAGCATATTTTTACTACATGCAATTAGAGCACTAATCTCCAGGATATATAAAGAATTCAAAAAACACCCAAAACAAAACAAAACAAAAACAAATAACCCAATCAATAAATGGGCTAAGAAACTGAACATACACTTCCCAGAAGAAGATATACAATTGATCAACAAATATGTGAAAAAATGCTCATCATCTCTACCAATTAAATAAATGCAGATCAAAACTACTCTAAGATTTCATTTCACACCAGTCAAAATGGCAGTTATCAAGAATACAAGCAACAATAAATATTAGCCAGGATGTAGGGGAAAAGGCACACTCTTACACTGCTGGTGGGACTGAAAATTAGTACAACCAATCTGGAAAGCAGTATGGAGATTCCTTAGAAAACTTGGAATGGAACCACCATTTGACACAGCTATCCCATGCCTCAGTCTATACCCAAAAGACTCAAAAATAGCATACTTACAGTGATGCAGCCACATCAATATTTATAGCAGTACAATTCACAATAGCTAAATTGTGAAGCTAACCTAGATGCCCTTCAATAGATGAATGGATAAAGAATCTGTGGTATATATACACAATGGAATATTATTCAGCATTAAAAGAGAATCAAATTATAGCATTTGCAGGTAAATGGATAGAGTTGGAGAATATCATGTTAAGTGAAGTAGCCAATCCCAAAACAACAAAGGCTGAATGTTTTCTCTGATAAGTGGATGCTGATACATAATATGGAAGTGAACATGGGAAGAATGGAGGAACTTTGGATAGGGCACAGGGAAGGGAGGGAAAGGGAGTGGGTATGGAGGCAGGAAAGATGGTGGAATGAGATGGACATCATTACCCTAGGTATATGTATAATGTCACAGGTGGTGTGACTCTACTTTGTGTACAACCAGAAAATAAACAATTGTGCTCTGTTTGTGTACTATGAATTGAAATGTATTCTGCTGTCACTTGTAACTAATTAGAACAAATAAATAAATTAATTTAAAAAAATAGGAGGTTCTTCAAAATATATGGGTTTCTCCACCAAGCCTGAACCTTACTACCCTTCTCATTGTTGAGAGGTCAATAATAGGAGTGTTTGTGGATTGGGGATTCATGACTTTGGGACATTGTGAAACACATTCCTCATCCAATTCATAGCCTTCTGGTTAGTTCCTGTTAATCCCCATGGGACAGCAGCTCCAAGGTTGGGAATCACTTAGAATCTGCTTCTATAATTGAATCTCTCTGAGGAAAGCATTTCAGAAATGATTCTTCCTACTCTACTTTGCAAAAGTCATAAATATTCTTTCTCTTTCCAACACATTTTAATAGTGCCCCACCCCAGCAGCAACTTGGTTTACATAAATAGAAGCCAGAATCACTTTCTTCCCATGAAATGAATCCAGGAAGTAAAGCTGTGTGGACTAGAATTTTGTATAAAACTATACAAAACAAAATTTCAATCTCCTCTTTTTAATGAACCATTTTATAGACTAGCAACTTCTGACTGTAAAGAACAAAACACCAATTACTGATGTACAAAAGTATGTAAAACTATGCCTTATTTTATGGATATGTAGTATAGCTTCTAATGTAAACTCTCAAGTAAAATCTAAATAAAAAAAAATCTTGAAGAAGTAAATTTTTCTTATTTCAGAATATTTGGCAGAGTCTCTAACTTGTATTCTTTTAAAAATACTAGTTTGATTTATCATAAATCCAATTCTGATAAATTTCTATGGACATAACCTCTTTGTAAGAGACTTACATAGTCTTTTCTAAAAATGATTGGTTTCCTATCACCAGAATTAGAGAACTATGCTTATTATCTTATTCTGGATAGAATGGTTAGTTGATTGTAGAGAGCCATCCATCGGCTGTATGTGGACTACTGGTATTGCAACAAATGAGGGGGTAGGTCTGGCACTGGGAACTCCCATGGCACTCCCAAAGGGTAGACAACCTGATGCAGCTCTGCCAAAGATCCTACACAGCACCACAGATGGGCTGATCTGCTGTAGCCACACAGCCCCTCTGACATGGGTGTGGCCTGCCAAGATGCCAATCAACCTGCTGACTAAAAGACATCTCAAAGCACGATTTCACCTTTGAAACCTTATCCCTGACTTTGTATGCACTCTTAAATAAACCATGGGAGCCATTTTTTGTTATCTAGCTCCAGCTCCCAAGTGGACTGGATCTCTCAACAGCTCCAACTTTTGAAACTATCTTTCTGACTTTGTCTTTTATTCTTTACTAATTATTCTAGACTTTCATTTCTCAGGTGGCTTATACCCTCCTCAGCAAGGAGATGCTGGCCATCTCCCCTTAAGTGGTGCTCCAACATGTGGCCTGATAATTTGTAGTATGTAACAATTCAGGTAAGCCATGCTCCACCTCAAATAATAAATGGTGCACCAGAATTGAGAGAGAGAGAGAGAGAGAGAGAGAGAGAGAGAGAGAGAGAGAGAGAGAGAGAGATGGGAGGTGGGAAAGTGAATTCTTAAAAGTGAATTTTTGATACCCTGATATGAAACCACGGCGATATTCTATCAGAAAAAAGTCTATGTTCTTAAAATCCTTGTTAAAATAGAAATTAGAAAGAAAGGACACATTTTTTACCATTTTCAGAAGCACATGGGCAATTTAAACTGAGCGGGCAAATTCCCTGCCGTAGTCAACCCCCACTCCATCCTTACAGAACCCTCCTAAAGGGCAGCCTAGCTTGGGAAAGACAAAACCCAGCTGAGTAATCATGGAAATTTTAAATGCGGAGACAGACAGATTGCCCCACCACAGACTCTGGCAGGATCTGTAACCTGCATGGTGCTGCTGTTGCAACAGGCATCTTTATTTCCTAGGAATGCTGCAAAAAAGATGATGATGTTAACTAACTTGGGTACCAAATGCAACCTAGTTTGATTTATTCTGTCCCACGATTGGTCCTTTGTTAGCCAAAGCGCACCTTTTGGGCAAAAATTATCTGCTGTAGACCAAAAACCAGCATGGGGCAGGCGGGCAGGCCAGTGGCACCAGGCAAGGTGCAGGAGGCCAGTGAAGCTCTAAGGGTGGCAATGGCTCACCGGGACAACCATGGCCGCTCCCAGCCCAACAGAATCCCGCTGGAGCTGCCGATATTCTAGTTTCAGATGAGTGAGCACAGGAAACACGGCAGGACAGGGCACAGGGTGGGAACCCCAGGGCTGCTGGCAGAATTTTGGGCCATGTGGAGAGCGTGGGGAAATGACTGTAACCACGTGGCAGCAACAATATGGCCAATTCCTTCTGTGAGGATTTCTTCCAAACCCCACCTCCTGGCCTTCCAGCCCTGCCCACCAGCTTTGCTGAGCCTGCATGTTGCAGTCTCTGTTCCTTAAAGGCAAACACTCAGCTGCAGGAGGCTTCCCATCCTCCTTGGCAGGAAGAAGAACCCCTCAAAGAGATGCTGGCCATTTCCCCTTAGTTGATTATAGTTTAAGTTAGTTAATTAAGTTCAGCAGCTTAGTTGTTTAAGTTTTGCTGAAAGTTTCATTGTGATCCCACTTAGAACACACACACACAAATAATTCAAAGAACCTACAATTATTTAAAATTTTGTTTAGTACTTATAAACTAAGAATATTCTAGACTATCATGAAAATATTCTCCTATGATTAATTTCTGTATATGCATTTATTAATATGAACTCTTATTTCACAGTATAAAAAATTTTTATATTCTATCAATTAATCTTCACAAGAATGTTATGCTATAAACAGGACAGGCAGGTTTTTCTCTATTTAGAAGGTCAACTATCTCAAAAATAGACTAGATAGGATTGGTCCTTTGATTTCCAACATCTGTCTTAGAAGTCTTTCTACTGAATCCTGTACCTGTACCACTTTTTCTTCCCTTTCACCCCACCTCATTGTTCACCTGGCCCCTTTCACATGCTCACTCCTGCTGTTGGGCAAGGGCCTGCTACTCAATGCATATAGAAGCTAATACTACAGCACTGATGTTTGCAAAAAGTAAAAGATTTATTGAAGGTTAATGGAATTAGACAAGAAGCATGTGCAAATGTCTCATCATTTGGTGAAGAGGATTTTTAAGAGGTCTAGGGTAAAGAAGAGGTAACAGATTTGAAGATGCCTTGGCATCTGAATGCATATAATTGAGAATTTTTAATTTTTTGCAGTGTTATGAGCTCATGTTGTAATCATAGTCCACACCCCTCCCTTCTAATTAAGGTCTCCAGGCCCTGCTCCTGCTCCTAAGTTTCTGGAAACTTTTGGTTATGTTGAGTCCTTAGGGTCATTTCTAGGTAAGCCTTCACAGCACTGTGCCAAGTGCTAAATCCAGAAGAGCTTCTTGCATAAGAGTTAGAAATAAGAAAATTATTGGTAAAAAATGCTATGCAGAAATCCATGGCTTTAGGACTCGGTTTTATTGCAAGGACTCGGTTTCCACTTTGAGCTTCACATTTTTGCATTGTTGTGTTTCTGTTTTCTTATCTGAAATGTCCTTACTCTCTTCACCTGCTTGATATCAATTCCTTCTCAAAGTTCCAGCCCCTAAATCATGCTCTTGGGCACCTTTTTCACTTCTGGAGCCCCAGCTAGATCCTCATCCTCTGAATCACAGTGCTCTGATTTTAACTGGGACATTTTTTTAATCATCAGAATTTTCTGTTTTCTTATCTATCTCTACCTAAGTTTGTGACTCCCTTATGGCTTGGGGTTAGTCCCAGAGAATACACATCGATAAAAATGGAGCATGAATATAGTAATGAATATATACTGTAGGTCCCTGGTTTTGAAACCAGGCCCCCACAACCTGCCACATGCTCCTGAGAACACCTCAGTGACACCACATAATGGAATACTGTAATGCCCAAGCTCACGAGACCACCAGGAGTCTCATTCTGATGCAATCACAAAAGGGGTCTTTATTACAAGCTCGAGCAGGGACCACACACCTTCCCCATGTAGCAGGTAGAGAGGTGCGGCCTCGAGTCTAGGGGAACAGGGATTTTTATGGGTTTCAACCACAAGCAGGGGAGTACATGCCTTGGCATTACAGGATTGGGTAAGGGAAAGCGTGCACAGGGGGACAAGTCTTGTCATTCTGGGACTGGGTGAAAGTGAGTGTGATCAGCGTGAGGTCAGTTGACCTTTAGGCTGATAGGTTTGGCTGAAGTGGGCCTGATATCTAGTTTACTGATTGGTTGGCCCAAATTGCTAAATGACTTACTGGAGCCTGAGCAGGATGCAGTTAAGGGTGTTGCAACTTTTCAGGAACTGGGTGGGGGCTGCTGATTTGGGGACAAAGGTCAACAATCTCAAGATGGCATTGGACCTGTCCTCTCAATACCTTCTTTCAAAAGATAAAACATGCAAACCATCCAAAAAGCTATTCGATTCCTTTTGTTAATATTCTTTCTTTTTGCAATTCCTGTAAGATTTTATTCGATAAAGAAAAAAGTGACACCCTAAAAAATGGTTTTGTAGGCAATTTAAATTTTGAACTGGGTACTAACAGTATGGTAATATTATTTTAGCAAGAGTCCCCTGGCATTGTGAGCAATATGCATTGGAAAAAGACAAGGAACCTATCTTATCAGTAAAACAAATTAACACAGAATTTCAAACCCAGTAAAATGTACATTTACCTTTTTAACTATTTCTCTTTGTCTCTGAGGGTTTTGAAGTAGGAGAATTTTAATTTTAACAGTAAGCACCTTTGTGCAGCTCCTTACCTGGGTCTCAAGAGGCAAAATTCAGAAAGCTTCTGGGAGCGACAATTCTACAATGTCACAAACTCAGCAAATTCTGGCCAACAGAGAAAAACACCTCTGAATATGTTCTAAAAATGAGACTTTCACTTTTAAAAACCTGAACAGTCACCTAGGTTTACTGTCTCATCCAATAAAAATTTCAAAAGCCTAGGACAGACTTCAAGTACTGAAATAAAATGCCATTGACATTTTGCATTCCTTATTTCTGAAGTACCCAAAAGTGGAATGGTCTTCCCCAGAAGGGAAGCTCTCTCCTACACTTTATGCTCAAAAATAAACAAAAATTCCCCATTGGATGATCATTTACAAAGTCCCAGTCTATAGAAAATATATACTCTGACTTTTAAATGTCGACCAGCCTTGGAAATCTATATGACATAAACTTTTGCCAAAAATCAATCTTGAGTTATGATTTGATTAGCAGAAAATTGCGATCACATTTGTTTCTACATTTGTCTACCTCATGTCCTTTTCATTCATAGGCTAGCTGCTTCAAACCTTCCTTAAAAACTCCCTGAGAAAGTCTGTGACATTAAAATGTCCTTTGATGCTCTTTCACTAAGCAGTGAATATTAACAGTTATGGTGACCCTGTTCCCTAATGTGTCTCAGCAGGATCAATAGCAGTTAAGTGCCACTGTTTTACAATTAAAAAGGGGATCATTTTAAATTTAAAAGCTCATAGCTAATTTTCTCCTTGGCACTTAATGGCATAATTCATTTTTGAGAAACCTCATTGGGAGAACATAGATTTTTTTTCTTCTTCTTCTTCTTTTTTTTTTTTTTTTTTTTTTTTTTTTTTTTTTTTTTTTTTTTTTTTTTTTTTTGTGATGGTGGCAGCACAGGGAATGGACTGGTTAGCACCTCTTGTTGCCTCCGAAATTATTTGTTCCTTCATTAAGCTGTCAGCAGGGCATCCCTAAGATGTTCTCCGAAGCAGGGATCCCGATGCAAACATGGGCAACCATGGCATTTCTCCATAAATGTGTTCTGCAGCCACCTTTGCTGGAACTTTCTTCCTGAGTGCTGTTTGCTGCCAATCTTGCCTTTACAGTCACATTTTCCCTGATTTTTGCTTTTCTTTTCTGTGACCTCCTCCTTTTCCCCATTAGGAACCCAGGCACATGACAGGTGGTTTGGAGCAGCGCATACATATTTCCTACATCTAATTGGCTAACATTACGCTGGAAATGTCATTCTGATCCTACTTCATTGACATTGCAGTGAGCCTCGGCTCGCTTTCTCCACAAGGATGGCTTTCCTGGTTCCCAATTACAACAGTTACAGATGCATTGAATTATGTGTACACTCTATCCCTAGGGATAAGCACTCGATATAGATCCACTTTGGGGTAAGTCTTATGTCTGTTTATGAAATTCACATGAGCTACTGTCTGTCATTCATATTTGTTGCTTGAGGCTTAGAAGAATGTATTAATACATTTATTCCTCTTTACTTTTTAGTATTTTTTGGAATATGCCTATTTAAAAAGCAGAAGATACTCACCATTTTACTCCTAATCCTAATAGTGCTTTTAAAAAGCAATTGGATGTTGACTATATGCAAGGCACTATACTCAGTGCTTTATACATGTTTCTCTAGTTCTTCAAATTTCACAAAGTGGACATTATTGTTCATAATGTACAGATAAAGACATTGAATCTCAGAGAGGTTAAGAGATGAGCTTAAGGTCACATAGCTTATAAGTACTGTAAACCAGACCGAGTACTTGAACTAAGTCATTTCTTAACCTTCACCTTTCAACCATACTGTTTATATGTTCCTTGAAACTCTTTAGGTTTAGCTAGATATCTTATACAAAATTTCAAAACTAAACTTGACTGAATTTGTGGCCTTTCAAAACGATTTCCAGGATACTAGTTATTAGAAAATTAGGACCAGGCAAAATATATTGCAAAATCTATTCTTCATGTAAAATTAGATTTATATTCAAAATTATTTTCACTTTTCTTAGTTTATCATGGTATGTTTATCACAGACCCTGAGCTATTACTAATAAAGACTAGATGAAAATATCTCATTTCATTTGTTTTCCCTCTGAAATCCGATAATTGCCTCTGTAAATATAAATTTGTGACTGAATGCTAATTTTCCAGTAAATAGCCCTGAATAAACAGGGCCACATTCATAATATACCAAGATTCAGAATAAATGAAGTATTAGGGCACTCTGGGTCAATGTTCCCTGAAAATATAATTAATTTCTGCCGAGGAAGTTTGTCTTCATTTCCCATGTCTGTATGTAAAAATAACAACTAAGGCGGGCTTTGTGGTATTTGCTGTGTTCTATAGAAAACAGGACTAAATTAAAAAAATTTTTGTATATAAAAAATTAATTCATTTTCTCTTATTTACTTAATGTTTTTTCTCTTTCCCTCCCTCTTCTTTCTTCTTTTATAATTTTTTTAAATACTAAAATCCAATAGACCTTAAATTCATTTTTTCCTCTTTATCAGAAATGCTATGTAAGTGGCAAAAATAACTCTTGTCCAAGACCGGCCAGGGCACGATAAAAGCATATCGTGCGCATGGTTCATGTGAAAGTGAATCCTAGTGGATGAGGCAACCAGAGCGGTTCATTCTGTAACTTGAGCCCAAAGCAAGAGGGTGCGGCTCCTGCAAGGCAAATGCGAAACTCCCATCCATAGTGGCACGCTCCTCTAACAAGCTCCCTACAACACAATTAGCCGCTGACACCAGGTGCTGCTTAGTTTCTGCCACGTTACTCTTCTCACATTTCATGTAATGGCGTTTGTAAAGTGCTCCCACTTTTCAATTAGCCAGCCTGCTCCCTCCACTCTCATCTGTGCAGCTACTGGGGACTCCAGGATCCTGCCGCTGGCAGATGTGACTCTCCTAAGCGGAGCATCCGCGCTCAATGGCGGCAAAGCAGCTTAAAGTCTGTCATTAGGCATAATTTATTCCACACAGTGTTGATGACCAGTCAGTGCTGTGACTTCGTTTTTGTTTATGTTTAAGGGAGGAGGGAAAGCTTCAATAAATAAGCTCCAGCAACTTCTTTGCGTGTGTCTATTTGACGGTGATGCTTCCAAGGTATGGAAGGATTTGGGAGCCGCTGAACCTCTGGTTTGAAATTGCTGTGGCAGGGACTGCATTGTGCATTCAAAATGCCACTCATCTTCATCCCTGCAATAAACAATACCTGCTCCACTTTTTCCCCCTAGTAATTATCCTTTTATATTTACATAAAGAGGCTGCCCTCTGAGTGGGCATAAATGCTGATGACCATAGAGTTACTGTGTGCCTGTCTGGGTTGTATTAGTTTCTAATTACTCAGTCTCCCCAATAATTCTGTTCTTGTCAACTAAAGCGCACTATGTAATTTAAATTCATGTGGTGTCATATTACACAGGGGTTAGGACACAACCAAATATATTTGGATATTATGCTTTAATTGTTCTTCCCCCTAAGGTCAATTTCTGGAAGAAAGGTAGCCTGAACATGGCCAGACCACAGAGATGGGGGTGTGAATTCAGGTCCTGCTAGCCTTAACTCCTGATAAAGCTGTACAAATTACCTGCCTTCCTGAGTAGACCTATTTCCAAGGACCATTGTAATTTCAATTATTGCATTCTTTCAGTCCTAAGGGAGCTTGAGTTTATTAAATATGAGGGGGGTGGGTGTTTCACGTTTATTTGGACAGCAACCCTATCCACTGGACATTTTTATTGTCATATTACTGAAGGGAAAATGGTACTCCGCTTTATGAAGCAAATGAAATCAAGACCACCTCCTTTGAGAATGGGTACAACATGGCATCTGAGTCTTCCACATATTTATGCTACTTCTATATAATAGGATCCAGGGATGCTTTGGAAAAATAAAGACTCAAATTGATGTAAGGTTGTTTGGGGGGGGGGCTTATATGTTACACAAATATATCATCATTAATATTATTTTTGATAAATTGATCCTTGCAAGAATCATGCACAGTAGTTCAGGCCTGTTGTTCATATAACAATGAAGGTCATTCAACAAGTTCAAGGTAACCAAGCAATATGAATTCAACTCCCAATGGATCTTTTGTCAACAAATTACAAATTATCTCTAACACATTTTTAATGTGTTATTATTCTACCAGCTTGATTATCAGGAACAGTGGCTTGAATTGGCTCTTTGGATACTTTTGAGACCTATAGACACATTTGGAGTCCAGGACACATCCTCAAGGATGGCACTTCAAGAGTACCAGGACTGGAGTGTCGTGCTTTTCCTACACTGTTCATGGGAGTAACTTTTGTTCAAAAACAGCTCTCCTCTGTTCCAAGAAGGAGATTGCACTCAAAAAGCATTTGACAGTAAGCAGAGCAAAATTTCAGGCTAATTCTAAGACTCCCTGAAGTTAAAGTGGTTCAATAAAGAGATTATCCTTTCTCATAGTTATTCTGGTAGTTTTGAGTTGAAGCTGCCATTTTATCAGTGAATCCAGGAGCAGACCATTGTAGTAGAGGAAATGACATGGATCTGATGGCCAGCTCTGCTCTTGCTTAGCCCCAGGGACATAGGCAATATATTAATATGTGTCAGGTTTAGTTTTCTCTTCTCGAAAGTGGAGATAATAAGTACCTAACTTTTGGAAATGTTGAGTCAAAAATAAAGTAGAGATCTAATAACCTCTAGTAGAGAACAGGACTTTATGGCAAATGTGCTTTCTTCTTTCTTAACTGTTCTTCACATTAGATTTTGTTACTAAACCAGTCCCCCTTTTGCGCGCCTCGCAGTATTCCAGTATGCAATGAGTTTTGCTAAAGAGAAAGTATATTCATAAAATGGCCCAGGGTAGAAACAGGAGACCCAAATCTCAAGCCCAACTCCCCAAGGATACTTATAGGGAAAAGGAACAGGACAGTTTAAGATGTGGGGAAAGGTAGTCTGCACATGAGATAATTGATCTTCATGGCAGAAAGTTCCAGAAACTGTGGTGTGGGCATAATCTGAGGGTGGAGGTTTTAACTCTGATGTTAAAAGGTCATCCTTTGGGTGGAAGTCAAAGTGAAAAGTCAGTGGTTTCAATATAAAAAGTTTAAAATTCCTGAAAAATAACCTAGGCAATTGTTACTGTTATAACCCACATGTCAGAAGTTCTAGCTACACTAAAACTACTGGGAGACTAGTGATATAATGTTCAGGTTCATGACCTTCAGAATTAGAGACTCTTAAGTCAACTAAAAGCAAGTACCTAATACAAGTGAAGCTAGAGGGCTTTTTCAGGTGTTCCTCTGATTTTAATTTTGCCATTCTATTCCAAGGAAAATGAAAACTCTTTGGTCTTTCCCATTTTTGTACCCTCCAACATTTTACTTGGTATCAACTAGAGTTGTCCCTCAGTATCTGCTGGGGACTGGCTCTAGGACCCCCACGGATTCCAATGTCTGCAGATGCTCAAGTTCTTCTATAAAATGTCATGTAATTTGCATATGACCTGCACTCATTCTCATGCACCTCTTGACTACTTGTGATACTTAATGAAAGGTAAGTGCTACGAAAATAGCTATTATATTTTATTGTTTGGAGAATAATGACCAAGGAAAATATTGATACTATATATATATATATATATATATATATATATATATATATATATATATATATTTGGTACTGGAGATTGAACTCAGGGGCACTTGACCACTGAGCCACATCCCCAGCCCTATTTTGTGCTTTATGTAGAGACACGGTCTCACTGAGTTGCTTAGCACCTCACCATTGCTGAGGCTGGCTTTGAACTTGCGATTCTCCTGTCTCAGCTTCCCCAAGTGCCAATATATTTTTTGAATGTTTTGATCAATTGTTAGTTGAATCTGAGAAGGTGGAACCTATGGATATGGAGGATTGAGTTGAGTCTGCATGGCCTTCCCAACATTGCTCACATCCATCCCTTTCTTACCATGCCCGTGGCCTGTATCTTTTCTCATTTCCTACACCATCTCCTAAGCTTCTTCTGACCATCTATCCTAATGCTTGCAGACTCACTGTTGTACTTCTCAGACCAGGTCAGGTCCCGTTGCTTTTTTATCTTCACTACTAATTCAGAGCTTTCAAAAGTAAAGAAGGTTGATTAGTTGGTTGGTTGGTCTTTACTGATCTTGGCTGAAGCTGGTATGACTGATGACTTTGCTGATGACCATACAGAGAAGCACATGCCTGCATCATCAGTGAGTTCATTTTTAGGCTAACCTTTACTGAGGACTTACTTTGTACCAGATGCTGTGTTAAATATTTCACATTCATCAACTTGCTTAATCTTCCTGACCTCTGGTAGGAGATGACGATTATTTTCCACAGTGAAAGGAGGTTAGGTAACTCTTCTAAGTGCTTCAGTTATGGTAGTAGAGCTGGGATATAAACAGATTGTGCTGATGCCATCGATGAACAAGTTGGCCTGTTTTGGCGTTTTGCTTACACCCAGTGCCTATCTGGAAAAAAAAAAAAAATTCCACACACCATAGCAATTGCCAAAATAAATCCTTCTAAGGTATACCTGTTCTACTTTAACCAGGGCCTCTGATGTTCCTACCTGAAATACTGGAGAGACACTGAGGACAAACTTTTGAAAGTCCTGTATTTGTTCTTCTGCTTGTTCCATACCTGTTTGCACCTCCAGCCACAGTGGAAGAGAAATCAACTATTTTCTCTACTGCTGAGTTCCTACCCTTCTTCTATTACTAAGGGGTTCCTAGTTTAAAATGCTTTACCTTCTTCGGTTTAATAGCAGGTGGTTAGGGTTGCAATCCTGAGTTTGGTAGGGAATAAAGTAAAGCCACATGGTCTGCAGGTTGGCAGAAGAGGCCCCATACTTCTGTGGATGTAGAAGGAAACCTTTTGGAAGACTACCCAGTGTGATGAGCACCACACTGCCTGGATCCTGGCTGGCCCCATTCTGACAGCACAATGGAGGTCCTCTGCATAAAGCAGAGAGGCTCCCTTGGCAGACACAGGGCAATTCACCAAAAGGAGAACCCTGGCTCCTTTCTATTTGAACAGTCTGAAAGTCCTGAGTTGTGTGACCACAGATAAGGCAATTCTTTCTTTTCAATTCATTTTTAAATTCATATATTGAACCACTCCAGTGATGGTGGTTTTTTTTTGTTTTTGTTTTTGTTTTTCTCTTTCTAAAACACTGTAGGATCCTCCTGCCATGCAGCCTGGACATCACGGGCTCCTTCTCATTGTCATAGTTTTTGTTTCTTCAGTGTGCACAGCATTAATTCCTACAAACATTGCTCAGATCTCCCCCTCCCTGTGGGCCCATCTAGCCACTCTACCTTCACAGCCCCCTTTGCTCCTCCCATGGCCAGAACATTGTGTCTTCCACTCCCTACTCTGTCCTTCATTCACTCTAAAGCATTAATCATCATTTAGCCTAATTTGCTTTAAAAAAGCACAGAACCTTTATTTTAGTGCATTATAGTTATACATAATAATGAGCTTCATTTTGACATATCCATAAATGCATATAACAGTTTTCTTTTCATTTCAGTCCCTAGTACTTCTCCAAATTTATGTTTAGAGGATTTCTACACTGACAGAAAAATTGTCCCCAAACCAGAGTTCCTGTATAGCACTTCCTCTCCATCCTTCTCCTTTGTTCCTCCTTAACATCTTGCCTTAGTATGGTACTTTAATAGAATTTAATGAACTTGTATTGATAATTTTGATGAACTAAGTCCTCTAGGTGTGCTATCTATGGGTTTTAACATGTAATGATATGTGTCTATCATTCCAGTATCATGTAGAATAGGATTATTGACTTAAAATACCCCATGCTCCATCGATGTACCCTCTCTCTTTTATCCCACACACCAGGTATCACTAATCTTTCCTAGAATTTTTAATAGCTGAATAGTATAGTAGGTAGTTTCTTTAGACTGACTTTTTTGTTAGTGGTGTTCATTGAAGTTTCCTCCATGTGTTTTCCTAACTCTAAAGCCCATTTCTTTTTATAACTGAATAATACTCCATTACATAGGTATACTATGGTTTATTTAACAATTCATCCATTGAAGAATATCTTGGTTGCTTCCAAGTTTTAACAATTATGAATAAAATTACCATATGCATTCATGTGCAGGTTTTCTTATGGACATAAATCTTCAAGTCAGTTGGCTAAATACCTGGGAGTGCAATTGTGTATCGTGTGGTAAGCTTATATTTAGTCTGGTAAGAGACAAGTAAAAAAAATGGCCTTACTAATTTCCTTTTTTACTTAAAAATGTTAATTGTATGTCTAATTATGAAAGGGCTTATTTATTATAGTCTTCTCAATGCAGGATTTTGACAAATTAGGATTTTTCCATCTGATGATGAAAAGTTGTATTTCAGGGTATTTTAACTTACATTTCATTTCTTATAAATGAGTTTGGCATATTTTTACATGCTTCAGGATCATTTAATTTTTAATTTCTGTGAACTGGCAATTTATATTTCTTGTCCATATTTTATTCAAGTTCTTGGTCTTTTTGGTTTCTATTTTCAACAGCTCTATGCATACTAAGGGTGTAAATCTTTCATTAGTATTGTATATTGAAAACTTTCCCCAAGTTCGCCCATTGTTTTCTTTACTTTTTTTCTTTTATTCTGATGGATTTGAATTTGTTCATTGTGGCTAAAATTGTAATTTTTTCCCTATTACTTATTAATTTTTGAATCATAGAAATAATTTCTCTTTCTGAGGTTATAGAAGAATTTATCTACATTTTTTTAAAATCTCTAATCTGTTTGGAAAGTATCATGTTGTAAAGTGTGAAGAAAACATCAAATTTTATGTCATTCCACATGGTGATCTCTGATCCTAACATCATTAAATATAAGCTCTACATGTTTCTCATCATTTTTTGAAATGTCATTTTCATATATGCCAAATTTCTCCTTGGGATTGTAGACTCTTCCTGGGTTTTCTCATCTGCTCTATTATTCTTTTAATTATGCAAGCACCCAAAACACATTGTTTAACTTATAAATAATTTATAATACTTTTATGTCTGGTAAGATATTTTCCTTCATGTTGCTGCAGAAAAGTGTTTTGTTATTTTTGAGATATGATTTATGTTCATAAAACACCATTGATGTAAGTTGTACAATTCAGTGCACTTTGATAAGCATATCAAAGCATAAACCACTATAATCACAACACCAATAAGTCCCAACATCAGCATGAGTTTCCTGTTGTCCATTCTTGGCATTTCCCTTCTGCTTCTAGCAAAGCAAGGATCTGCTTTTTGTCAATGAAAGTCAGTTTGTATTTTGTAGAGATGAGTGTAAATGGACCATGCTGTATTTATTCATTCTTATCTCAATTCATTTATTATTTATAATTCTTCTCACATGCACATTGTGTGTCAGTAGTTGGCTCTTTTTTTTTTTTATCATGAAGTAGAACTTCCTCTTATTCCTAAACTACATTTTATATATCCATTCACTTATGGATGGGAATATTGTGGGATCTCATCTTGGCTCTTAAAAAGAAAACTGCTGTGGACATTCCTGGACTGTGTTTGTGTGGACATATACTTTTCAAACTTTGGAAACTACTTAGATGTAGAATGTTGAGTTATATAGTGGATGTATGTTAAATTTTCAAACTGTAAATAGTTTTCAATTTTATAAAAAAAGCACAAATACTTGTATTTTGTTATAGTCTTATATATAATTCTTACTGGTTTATATTTTAAACTTCCAAGTTAGTAATCTTAAACTACCCCAAAGTTGCAAGTTTGTTTCTCCTTTATTCTTTTGAGGTTTACCCTTGACATTGCATCAATGCTCCATTCCTAGTAAATGTACGAATTAGGGTTACTTTGTTTTTCATATGATATCCAGCTGTTTCATCATGACATGTAAAAAAATTCCTATTCCCCAATGCTAGATTATCAATTGCTCATACATGCACAGCTCTGTTTCTAGACTCTCTGTTTTGTTGCATGTATCTCTGTCTTTTCTTTCATTGACACCATAATCTGGAAATGAAGCAGCACAAATTTTCCATCCAGATTCTTTTTTTCACATAATATTCTTCTACATTTGTTGAATTCCTATGGAAATTATAGAACCAGAATCTTTCTGAACTTTTTTTTTCCTATAAAAAAGCATGACAGCATATTAATTAGGTTAAATTGAATCTTTGCATCAATTTACATAGAAATAATGAGCTTTTTAATTCAAGAAAGTTATACTTCTCTGCATTTATTTAGATAATTTCTAATATCTGTCAGAAAAATTTTGTAATTTTCAATGTGAATGACTCATACATCTATTTTTAATTTTTAAAAAATATGTTGTATCTTAAAGTTATTATAAGTGATCATTTTTATTTCAATTTATAATTAGTGCTGGTATTCAAAAATGTATTTGATCTTTATATATCTTTCTTAAATATGAGACCTCTTGAAATTCACTTTATTGCTTCTTTTGTTGATTTCTTGGGAACATTAATAAAAACAGGTCATCTTCAAATAGGGAAAGCTTTGCTTCTTCATTTCTAGTCTTCTGCCCTTAGTTGTTCTTGTTTTTTTTATTTTATGATAGTGAGGACGTCTAGTATAATGATTAATAAACATGGTAAATGTAGAATACTTTTCTTATTCTTCCCCTTGTGGAAAAAAATCAAGTATTTTATCTTTTAACATATTAGCTGTAGGATTTTTGTGGATAATTTTTATCAGATTGAGGAATACCCCTTCTAATCAGAAGTTGTGAATGTTTTGACATTAATTTGTTTTGAATTTTGTCAAATACTTTACATATGTCTATCATAATTACCATATGTGTTTTCTCTTATGTCCTATAAACATGCTAAATTATGGTATTGATTACAGACTTCAACAGTTTATATATATGGGCCAGCTTTATTACAGACAAAGGTTGAAATGAAGTAAAAGAAGATGGATGAATATACATTGGTAGGAGCCCAGAGATCTCAGGCACAGGTTCTTTGTCTTCTTGCCTCTGCCTCATACAGGGTTCTTTGCCTGAGTAAGGAAAACTACTGGCATGGGTGTAAAGCACTTCAATACTCTGTTCATGGCCACATTGTACATTCTCTCTGTGTGGCTGCTTAATCTTTGAGCCATTATTCTCTCTACCAACCCAACCAAGCTGGGACAATTTATAAATTAATAAACAATGTTGATAAACTGATAAATTCTGCTCTGAAACACTTTATGTCCTCTTGGCTACAGAATATCACTGAAATTGAGCTAACAGATTTCATAGCAGTTTATAAGGATCAATAGCTCTTGAGATAAACATATGGCTAATCCTAACTGAAATTAACTAATATGATATCATTATATTGATTAATTTTTGAATATTAAAATGATCTTGCATGCCCACATCAATTCTTTCTGGTCACAAGATTATGCATTACCCCTTTATTTTTGGATTCAATTGGGTAATGCCTTACTATAATTGTTGCACCTGTGTTCATGAGTGACTTTATTCATTTTGGAGACATGAATTTTTCAGGCTTCTAGTATCAGGTTCTGGTGACCTCTTAGAAAACCAGTCAGGATACTTTTTCCTCTGTTTTATGAAAGCTTCTGGATAATACTGGTTATATATTCCTGAGTGTTTGACAGAATTCAGCATTGAAAACATTTGGGCCATGAGTTTTCTTGGATGAAATTTTTTTATAATTTGAATTTATATGGTAGGTATTTGGCTATTTACATTTTCTGTTTCATTATGTGTCAGTTTTGATATATTTTTCAAGGAATTTTTCCATTTCATGCAAGTTGTTAGATTTTGGACATGAGGTGGTTACCTTAGTGTCTTACTACGTTTTTCGCATTTGTTGATTCTGTAGTGATAGCCTTTCTCTCACTCTTTATGTTGATGATTTGTGTCCTTTGCTCCTTCTTCAGTCTAGTTAAAGTTTTATCATTTTGTTGACCATTCATAGAATCCACTTTTGCTTTTGTTAATTCATCAGGATGAGTCACCATTTATGGAATAGGCATTAGGCATCATACTAAATTTGAACACAGGATAATTTAATTTGTAGGACAAACACAAAACATATATATGTGTTAGCATGTTTTTCTTTAAACAGTCATGTGTATTTTAAATAAAGAGGGAATATTCAGCCACCTATATTTATCCATATATTTACCACTTCTAATTCATTTCTTCCTTAAGTTTTCTCTAGTATCATTTTGTTTATTATCATCATTATCATTTCTTATAATAATGAGGCTTAGTGATCACAAGCTGTTTTAGTTTTATTTCATCAAAAAAATGTTTCTTGATGGATATTTGCATTACACATAGCATTTGAATTAGTTTTTTTTTATTTAGCATCTTAAATATAGTTCTACCATCATCAAGTCCATTCTTTCTGAGGACTATGTCATTGAAATTATTGCACACCTAGTATGTAGTATCTAGTGATTTTTTTCTGCTTTCAACATATTGAACATGATATGCCTTGATATATTTTTCTTCATATTTGTTCTCTTTGGGGTTTTCTGAGTTTCTCAAGTCTGTAAATGTACAACTTTCACCAAAGTTGAAAAAGTGTGGCAATTATTCTTCAAATTTATTTCTCTTGTTCTTCCATGGTTTTTGTCAACTGCAGTTGGAAATGTTTTATATAAATTAATCTTGATCCATAGGGTCTCTAAATCTCAATTTATTACTTTGGATCATTTTTCTTTCTTCTTCATTGAGTAATTTCTTTTGATTTATCTTCAGATTTAATATCTACTCCATTGTCTCCATTCTACTCTAAAGCCAAATTTAAACTTTCAGATACTGTATCTTTATATTGTATAAAGTATAAAATACTTTACAAATACTGTATTAGTCCTAGAATACTAATATGATTCTTTTTATTGTTTTTTTATTTTTGCTGACTTTCCTAGCTTTTTATTATTGAGTCTATTATCTCATTGGGTATAGTAACAAGAAGTGCTTTAAACTGTATGGCAACTACCTCATTAGATCATATTGAGATTGGCCTCTGATTTTGGTTATTTTTATTGAGCATCAATAATTTATTTTGGGTTCTTTGAATGTCAAGTATTTTTTTTTCTTCTAGACAATTGTGAATTTCCTATTATAGAGTCTTCCTTCTCTTCCTTCTCCTCCATCTCCTCTTCCTTCTCATCCTCTTCCTCTTCTCCTTCTTTTATTGGAGCTTCTGTTTATGTATAAAATTAGTGTGGTTAGGCAAAAGTGATAGTAATCTTTTCTAGTCCATAAGTGACAGAAACTTATACATCATTCAGCATTTTAGCCTTAGCTGTGTTGCTTGGGATCTGCCTAATGTGTGTTATTCAGAAGTCCCCTGTGGACAGAGATTGCATATATAGCTCCAAGACTCTCCTCACTCCTCTTTCTAGGACTCACCTCATTTCTTATAGCAGTTATAGCTGCTCTTTCTCAGGTCAGAGGTGTGGCAGATTTTCTCTCAACGCTTCGGTTTCCTGCACCATTATATGGCTGTGGACTTCTTTAGGCCAAAGCCACAGACAGAAAATTCATTCTGCACCATACTTTCCAGTTTTAAATGCCTTTCAAAATATGCCTAATCTTTTCTCAATCTTCCACAATCTTCTGGCAGTTGCTTTTAGTGTTTCCACCACAGTTTTTAGTTTATTGGTAAAAGAGTTGGTCTGCTAGGAACATAGTGAAAGCAGAACCTTCTGGATTCATTAAAAGTTTTAGATTATATCAAAATTAGTATCGTATATGAAAATAGAAAACACAGTGAAAGAAAAATAATTTGGGAATCCATTATCTCAAAATAATAACTATATTTTGGTATCTAATTTACTATATTTAAAAAGCAACATTTGCTGGTCATGGTGGTGCACTCCTGTAATCCCAGCACTTTGGGAGGCTGAGACAGGAAAATCATGAGTTCAAAGCCAACCTCAGCAACAGCAAGGTGCTAAGCAACTCAGTGAGACCCTGTCTCTAAATAAAACACACAGACACAAAATAGGGCTGGGGATGTGGCTCAGTGGTCGAGTACCCCTGGATTCAATCCCTGGTACCCAAAAAATAAATAAAATAAAATAAAAAGCAAAATATGTTAGCATGTTTTCAAAAATATGAGATTTTATTATGCATTTCAATATTCTTAATGTGTTCCAAATATTTGTAAAGTTCAGTAAGTACAAATATGCTATCAGAACACACATAGTAATTCAATGATCATGGATCATTTAGGTAGTTTTCAATTTTTCAGAATTCTACATTACCTGGGAGTAAGGTAATGTAGAATTACAAACTGACAGTGTTGAAAAGCAGTTGAAAAATAAATTTTTCATAAAAATCATACAAAAATGATAATGCTTTAATGAATAGGCAAATGAAATGATTAAAAAAAACTGCTGCCAATTTTTCAGGGGGTCAATGTATTTAGTCTTCAAATAACTTAATCAATATGAGTTTCTTTAAGTCTAATAACTAGCCAAAACCTGTGAACACTGATTAGTGAATGTATACTGGTAGCAAACACAATAATTAAGTATTCAAGCTCAGGGTGAAAACATGAATAAAATTAGAATTATTGCTCCTATTAAATTGACAATTAAAATGAAAATTCTCAATTTGGAAAATGTGCAGAGTCAGGCACTCTTGTGTATTGCTAATGGTTTTGCAAAATTCTTCTTGTAAAGAACTTTGGCAAAATATATTATAAGCCTTGTAATATTTATTTCCTTTGATTGAGTAATTCTTCCTGGAAGCAATCATAAGAAAATAATCTTGAGTACAGAAATTTTATGAAAAAAATAATTTTTTATTTTGTTAAATATGGAAACAATCTTAACAAAGTATTTTAGGAATATGGAGCTAGTTGTAAGGCTTAGAAAGAGTGCATTAATAAAATGTTGACACCACTTTGATACTTTTGAAAAATGCTTATATTTTAGTGAACATTGAATAAAGCAAAATTTGAATTCCATAGAAAAATACTTGATAAACTATTTAAAAACATATGTATAATTAATAACTATATGGAAGTACATGAATCATACTTTCTTTGATCATTACAATGAACAGTAACTTAAAGAATTATTCACTTTTTTTAAAATTCCAGAATAAACATCTATTATGTTTGTAATGTGAAAGTAATCATTATCTTTTATGTGAAATTTTGTTTCATTAATTTTACAGCATATAGTTTTTAAATTTCTAATATATACATAGGCATAGCCCCTAGATTCAGGAATTAGAAAAGGACAGTTTTACCTCTGTATTTAATATTGTTACGGTTACCTTAGAAAATGAAATAAGAACAGAAATAGAAAGAGGATGTTTATATATTCTAAAGAAAGAAGAAAACAATCTTTATAGATTATCTGATATTTACTAGAAAATTGAACCAAATTTAAGACAACAGAAACAAAAGATAGAAATCAAAAAGTTTGATAGCTTTGCACAATATAAACATAATAATAGTTCAATATCTGGTAAGAAATTGCAGCAAACAATCACTTCCATGTGAACAATAAAAGGAAAAGTATCTATGAATAAAATGAGAAAAATGTTCAAGACCTCAATGTAAAGTAAATGTTATCAATTTACTAAATAGCTAAATAGATGGATATATGTTTCATGCTTTTTGATGAGAAAAGCTGCAACAATTATGATAGCAATGATGATACTTAACTATATACTAGGAACTTTTAAGTGCTCACATACAGTAATTCATTTTATCCCTACAATAATTGCATGAGGTTATAACATTAATTTCATTATTTTAAGCATCTAAAAATTAATTAGTTAAAGAAAATCGAGTGTTGTATGAACCAGTCACATGCAAGGTCAATGCTTTTGAATCTAGCCATCAATAGAATATCTTATGGAATTTTGGATCTAACATTTATCTTAAGTAAAACTTGCACTAATAAATACAGGATTATTTTTCAGCAAAAAGAAGGAAATACAAAGTAAGAAACAAACTGTAATTAGTCAAACAGAGGATACTAGAATGGAACAAATGATTTTGCCAAAGGACAAAATTAGAAATTTAATTTATGGTGCCATCTCAAAAGAGTGGTGAAAGATGGGTTATTCATAAGTGATGTTGTGCCACATTCTCTATGAAATAAGTAGCATTAGACCCATACCAAAAATGTATGTAAAACAAACTTCAGATAGACCCCAAACTAAATCTGAAAAATCATAGTGTTAAAATAATATAGCTCTATGGTTTAATAATCAGGAAAATATTTCTAAGTAGAACATAAAACCTAAAAGCCCCTAAAGAAAACTTCCTGCTTTGACTACATACAAAGAAGCCTCCAAGTATAACTAAATACAACTTATAGAAGCCTGGGCCCACCTCAGTTTTGCTCCAGAGATCCTGTGGACCAGCAGGAGCTGCAGAGGGCCCAAATCTACCCTCAGGAAACTCCATGGGTGTCCAGCCAAAGGGAGACCAGGTACTGCTACCTGTAGCCACTGGGGAGCACAAAATCAGGGCAAGAGTTGCTCCAGAGACACCAGAGTGAGGCAGCCTGGGCCCACCTCTGTTCCACTCTAGAGCTCCTGCAGACTGGCAGGAGCTGCAGAGGGCCCAAATTCATCCTCAGGAAACTCCACGGGTGTCTAGCCAAAGGGAGAACAGGGACTGCTAGCCGCTAGCCACTGAGGAGCCCAAATTCAGGGTAAGAGTCGCCACAGAGACCCCAGCACGAGGCAGCCCCACCCAAGGGTGGCCTGGGCCCACCTCAGTTTTGCTCCAGAGTTCCTGCAGACCAGCAGGAGCCACAGAGGGCCCAGACTCACACTCAGGAAACTCCACGGGTGTCCAACCAAGGGTTGACCAGAGACTGATAGCTACCAGCCACAGAGGAAGGCACACCCAGGGTAAGAGTTGCCTGCAGAGATCCCAGCATGAAGAGGCCCCACCCAAGTGCACTCTGGGCCCACCTCAGTTCCACTCCAGAGTTCCTGTGGTCAGGCGAGACAGAAGTCCCAAAATTGCCCTTAGGGAATGCCAGAGGTGCCCAGCTGAAGGCAGACCAGAGCCTACTAGCCTCCAGCCCCAGGGGAACTCACACTCACTGTAAGGGTCACACACAGTGAGTGTGAGCTCAATTGTGACCCTGCCTAAGTGAGACGTGGGCCTGGACTCCAGTTCTGCTCCAAGTTCCTGTTCATCAGCAGGAGCTCAAGAGAGGGCAAAACAGCCCTCAGGGGTCGCCTCAGGAGCCCAGCCAAGACCACTCCCAATGCCCTCTAGAGGTACATCCACTACCACCACTACCAACTTTAGTGGCAGTAGTGCCCATCTGGGGACACTGGGGGAACAGAAGTAGCTCCAAGGTGAGACACAGGTAATCTGGAGTATCAATACAAGATTATAGGATAGAAGCCGCAATACTTCAGATTGGTATTTCAAGAAAGGAAGATACACAATCAAGATGAAAAAACAAGGGAAGAAAGTGCCCCAAATAAACCTCAATACCACTGTAACAGAATCCATTGACAACACAGTTGATGAAATGTCAGAGAAAGAATTCAGAATGTACATAATTAAAATGATCAGCAAATTAAAGAATGACATAAGTGAGCAATTACAGGCAAAAATTGGTCAATCCAACAAAGAAATAGGAGAGCAAATAAAAGCAACTATTGGTCATTCTAACAAAGAGATAAAAGAGCAATTACAAGCAGCAAAAGATTACTTTAAGAAAGAGCTAGAGATCATGAAAAACACCAATCAGAAATTCTTGAAATGAAGGAAACGATAAACCAAATTAAAAAGTCAATAGAAAGCATCACCAGCAGACTAGATCACCTGGAAGACAGAACTTTGGATAATGAAGACAAGATATACAATCTTGAAGATAAACTTGACTGTATAGTGAAGATGGTAAAAACTCATGAACAGAACATACAAGAAATATGGGACAGCATCAAAAGACCAAATCC